>JAJIBD010019775.1:0-16856 GCA_021461705.1 Cryptotis parvus | reverse complement strand
GGCTGAAGCCAAGCGACGTGAGGATCAGGCTACGATCAGTCATCTTCAAGAAGAACTTCAAGGAAGAAGTGCATGTTCCTCGGATGCATCTCAACCAGTAGAAAAAGAGGGAGGCAAAAATAACACAGCAAAGCAGCACTTGGGAAATGTGGATGATGATGTCCAGAAAAGCCTCCAGGAGAAGGAACTAACCTGTCAGATGTTGGGGCGAAAGATTCAAGAGCTGGACTCGTGCTTAGTAAGAGAGAGGGGAAGCACATCGAGAGTTGCGGTGGAGGAATTGACCTCAAAGTATGAAAAATTGCAGACTTCACAGCAGCAGGTGGACGAAAAAGTAAATGCATAAGTACCGTGGAAACGAATGTTGATGGAAAGCCCGGGTCACATGCGGTCCAGCCCATGGAGGCTGAGCACAATGACCTGGAGTTTAAACTGGCAGGAGCAGAACGAGAAAGGCAGAAGCTGGGTAAGGAGATTGTTAAGTTGCAGAAAGATCTTCGAGTGTTGCGCAAGGAGTATCAGCAAGAATTGGATATAATGAAGAAAGGACATGAGCAGGAAATGGAGGAGAGAATCAAGTGAGTACTGTTTAGCATCAGTCTTGAAAGCCTTCATTTTGCATGCCTAACATAGGCCAGTTTCTCCGTCAGGGAGCTAAATACTGAGAAACAAATTACTTAAAGCTATAGGACTATTTCATGTCTGCTTATGGGGTTAAAACCTTTTCTTGTAGAAAGATTATGGTTGTTAGGTTTTAGTCAAGCAATTATATGACTTTTTTAAAAAACAGTCCCTAAAAATGATTTAGGGACTGTGAGATAGTACAATGTAGGCCGGTGCTAGGTTTACAAAATAGGTTGCCAAAGAGCAAATCTATGATATGTAAATCAAGTCAAAGTTCAGAAAGCAGCTCAGATTTCAAAAATATGAAATAGAAATTAAGAGATCTGGAATACATATTGAAATTCAGTAGAATTAAAAAATTTAATTCTTAGGGTTGGAATAAGGGTACAGCAAGTATAGCTTGCCTTGTGCACAGTTTGATCCCCAGCTCCCCATGGCCACAAAACAATGTGTATATATTTAAATATATATAAACACTTTTTTTTTTTTTGCTTTTTGGGTCACTCCCGGCAATTCCTGGCTTTTCGCTCAGGAATTACTCCTGGCGGTGTTTGGGGGACCATATGGGATGCCGGGGGATCAAACTCAGGTCAGCCAGTAAGGCAAACGCCCTACCCCTCTGTGCTATCACTCTGGCCCCTAAACACATATATTTAATATTGCATATTAATACATATTATACACATATTGTACATATTATACACACCATGAGGGCTGCCATTTTCCACATCTAGACTCCCCAGTTCGTCAGAGCTCCACCCAACAGAAGAGCTGATCACAAGCCTGGCTTGTGCGGCCGCTTTGCGGCCACGTAGTTAATCAATAAATGCACAAGGTGAGAGGCAACTACAAGAGTATCCCACCTGCACAGCAGAGCCTGGCAAGCTACCCATGTCGTATTTGATATGCCAAATACCAGTAACAATTATAGACCTCATTCCCATGACCTGAAGGAATGGTTTGAGGCTCTTTGTGTTCCTGGAGTGAGCAGATGCCCTTGGGCTACAATGGGAAGACAAGTGATACGTGATATATATGTGCCGCGGCACACACACACACACACACGAGGAATATGGTGAAAAACTTAAAAGTAAAAAAAAGGCAAGATTCCCAATTCTCCCCCACCCCAGACCATCTCTTGGAGAGTACCATAGGTTGTCTTTTCCTGGGTTTTCTGCACCCGGACACACATAGAGCGACTCTTAACTGTTCTTATACTGGTGATTGTACTGTGCAAACTGTTTTAAAGACTGGCTTGTTTCACGTTCAGCAGCACTTAACTTTTACACATTGATTACTAGACAGGAGCAGGGAAGATCTTGAGTTGAAGCACAATTCTACACTAAAGCAGCTAATGAGGGAGTTTAATACACAGCTGGCACAAAAGGAACAGGAGCTGGAGATGACTATAAAAGAAACTATCGGTAAGTAAAATTAAATGCGCTGCAGAACCCAGCAGAGGCGCCAGCGGAGACTCAATAATGCAGACATTTTTCTTCGGCCTTGTGTTTTGAGTGCTTTAAGTAATCATAGTGGAGGAGGGAAATGATTCTTCTTTCTTTTTTTTTCTTTCTGGGTCATACCCTGCAATGCTCAGGGGTTACTCCTGGCAGTGCTAGGACACCATATGGGATGCCGGGAATCGAACCTGGGTCGGCCATGTGCAAAGGCAAATGCCTTCCACTCTGTAATGTCGCTCCAGCCCCAGGGAAAATGATTCTTGTCCAAGAAAGGTGGCTAATGGGAATCCACATGGCCTGATCTGCCTTAACAAGAGCAGAAGAGAACAGGCGAGAGACCCGAGAGCTTTAGTTAAGTTACCGTATAAAGACTCTTCTCTGACAGAGCTTACATTGGATCACTTGAATTTTTTAAATCAAATTTAATTGGGTCAGGATTCTTAACTGAAATTTGGAAATGGATACTTTTACCTCATGTACTTTCTTATTTGTATCCATTTTTCATTTATTTAGATAAAGCCCAGGAAGTGGAGGCGGAACTTATGGAGAGCCATCAAGAAGAGAAAAATCAGTTACATAAAAAAATTGCAGAGAAAGAAGATGATTTAAAAAGAACAGCCAGAAAATATGAAGAAATACTTGATGTATCATATTTTTTTTCTTCTCTCTCTCTCTCCTTTCTCTCACTCAATAGTTAGTTGTACTAGATTTTATAATAGTTTGAAATCTCTTTGAAAGAAGATTAGATTATCAGGTTTTGTTTTTCTAATGTTGAGGGGTTTTCATTTTGTTCAACATTACCCAAAATTGTTATTTGTATTCTGCATTTAGATTTATATGGAGTCTTAACTGATATCTCTCCAAATTATAATTTCCTGATCAGATTCTATTAACCAGACAGTTTAGTCCACTTAGGAGTTATTGTAACAACTGTAAGTTACCTAGGGGAGTAATAGATTGCCTTCTCTTTTGTGTTTCTCACAGAGTCGGACTTAATTGTTAAAGAACAGAACTAAGAATGCAGAGCTTGTCTGGGTTCTTAATAATGACAGTGTTTGTGTGAATGTGGTTACTTAGCTAAAACATTTCTTGGAGGCCCTGGTAACTAGTCTATTTGTATGCCAATTCGCATTATTTCTAAAGGAGAAAAAGGGAAGGTAGAATATATTACATTAGCCAAATCTTTGATATTTAGGGAGGACTAGTGGTGGATTAGCATTGTCACTTTTTTGGTGAATGTGAGCCATAAATGCTAGTGAGTATTTTGGTCTTCAGAACATTTCACGTATAAAACGTTGTACATATTTCTTTGATGGGTTTGCAGATTCTTTAGTTACTGCAAGTCTTACTTCATTACATGCTAAGAATGCATAAATCAGAGAATCATGCCTCAAATGACTAGTCATTCAGACTGAAGGTCTTAGCCAGGAAATAGTTGAATAATTATTTTAAATGTAACTGAAAAGACTGAAACTGCAGGATATGACACTTATGTATAAATATTACCTTTGAGTAATTGTTGAGCTTTAAACCTCATTATGGAAAGGAGTTGAATAATTTCACGTTTTCTTATACTTCCATATAATATGTAATGTGACGTTTTAATACATAATAGTGATTTTGGGCCAGGGAGATAGTGTAGGGATAAGTGTCTGACCCTGGTTTGGAGCCCGGCCACCACATGGTCCCCTGTGCGTCCTTCTCCCAGGTGTAGTCCTGGAGGGCCCAAAGCATTCGTGGGGTGGCCCTGGGGGTCCTGAGTACTGAGGAGCTGGGACAGAGAACCGTCTGGTCTTGTGGGGCCCTGTGTGCCTCTTGGGAGACCCCCTGTCCACAGGACTACTGCATTGTGAATGCCAGTGTTGGAATTAGAAAATCAGTTGAAGTTAATTGGGTTTCATTATCTGTGTTTTGTTTTGTACAGGGAAAATGAAGCTTAGCATAAGTAAATTATTTCCTAAAACTATACAGTGGTAGAATAGTGACAGGTTCTTTAAAAACTTCATAAATTTTGGGCCGGGCGATAGTCCAGCGGTAGGACGTTTGCCTTGCATGCAGCCAATCTGGGTTCTATCCCCGGCATCCCATATGGTACCCCGAGCTCTGCCAGGAGTAATTCCTGAGCGAAGAGCCAGGAGTAACCCTGAGCATTGTTGAGTGTGACCCAAAAAGCCAAAAAAAATTAAAATAGAAGAGGGTGAAAGGAAGCAGTTAAGCTGTGTTGTGATTCCTGTAGAAATCTACTGTGTGGATAGAGGAGTCAGATGAAGGATGCGTCAGACTTAGACTAGTGAGCCACGTGAACAGGAAGCAGAGTGTAGGCAAGCCGAGGTGGGTGCACTCTTTCAAGCCTCTTCCTGAGTTTTAGACCAGCACTACCATTAGAAATAGAATGTAGGGGCCGGAGTGATAGTCCAGCAGGTAAGGCGTTTGCCTTGCATGCGGCTGACCCGGTTTGATCCCCAGCTTCCCATATGGTCCCCCCACGCAGTGTCAGGAGTGATTTCTGAGTGCAGAGCCAGGAGTAACCCCTGAGTATCACTGGGTGTGACCCCCAAAAAAAAAAAAAGAAAGAAATAGAATGCAGGCTCAAATATGAAATGAATCTTCCTAAAAAGCTACATTAAAAAAATTAAATGAAGTAGTTGGGCTTAATTTGAAAAGTAATGTGTTTAATAATCCTGTATGCCCCCAGATATTTTGATTGTGTCATCAATATAAAAATTACCTATTAGTTCTTAGAGATTCATTGTTCTTTTATAGATCTTCTTCGTTTGGACCAGCCACTTTTCAGTTGTTCATAGACATTTACAGGGGAGACTCCTGCCTGCTGTATCGGACTGTATGTGACAGACAGCCTTAGGCTTTCCACTTAAGAAGTGTGGGGCTGACTTTGCGATTTCATAGAAGTACTCATGTACTGGCTGCGAATGCAGACTATCTTAAATTTTATTTTAATTAATTTTATTATATCACCGTGAAATAGACAATAACAAAGCTGTTCATGATTGAGTTTCAGTTATACAGTGTTAGTTCCAACAACCATCCCTCCACCAGTACGCGTTTTCCAATACCAACGTCCCCAGTTTCTCTCCCCCTGCAGCCTGCTCCACACAGGCCAGACAAGTGCAATACCTCCCAGCCATTTCTCCCCTCCACAGCGGTTTCCTCGATTTGAAATAATGTATTCTTTCCCAGTTCTTTGAAAACGTGATTTAAACTCATATCCACATATCTAATTGTAGTAGTAGAGTCTGCGTCTCACTGCATACAGAGCTGTCTGGGTGGTCCTCTGAGACTAGGCTAGACCGCATTGACACAGGCATCTGCACATGATGTGAGTGGGAAAAGGGAACGTAGTACACACAGTCTGCGGGCTGATGGAGGAACCGTCGTTTCTTGTCAGTGTTGTTCTAGGGATGGAAGCTAATGTTGCTCTCACGAGGTGTCAGAGAGACTTACTAGATATATCTGCTTTGCTTTAGGTGAGAAAAGCTTCGTGACAGGTGCTGCTCGAGTTAGATTTTCTTCATGTCCTCTGGTTCAGGTGTCATCTATGCTTTTCCTGTTCTTGAATGCAGTTGGTTTAGTCTCTTATTCAGCAAACATTTGTCCTTTCTTCACTGCTCAAATCTGATCAATATTCCAACTCTAAATGTTCTTTTAGCAGGAAGGTTTTTTGCAATATTTATAAGAGCAAGGAGAGATCTTGGCTGCTTTGCACAATAGTCCTGGTAATTACTAAGATAGATGAGTAAAGTAAGGGAGGGCTTGTGACAGCGTTAAGAGAACTTGGAGTTAAAAGCTGTGCGTGAAAGAGGATTAGAGCATAGTTGCAAATTATAATAAAAATGATGGTCTTAAAGCACGTTTATGTGTTTGCTTTCCCTCAAACATGTATTTGTTTGTTGACACATTTGCTTTATCCTGAAGGCGCGTGAGGAAGAAATGACTGCAAAAGTGCTGGACCTACAGGCTCGGCTTCTGAGGAGCTGCAGGAGAAATACCAGCAAAAGCTCCAGCAAGAAGAGGACCCTGGCAGCGATAGAGTGAGAGGAACCGTGCTTTGCCATTACGTCCTTACCATCCATCACACTGTTGTTTCCCTTGCTAACTTGCATCCTTATTTCATGTGATTCTTGCAAAACATTTCATGAAAGAGATTCTTCCCTCCTTGTTGTAGACAATAACACAAAGGTTGAAAGAGGTGAAGGTGTTGGTGCTCACCCAATAAATGTATGGGGAGTGTAAAGCAGTCTGCCAGTCTTCCTGCTTTGAGTATTTCTGTTACACCTGGTGCTGCCCAGACTTTTCCTTGGAAAGAATAGAAAAGGACAGGGAACTTTCAGCTTTGAGACAGAACCAAAAATGATCTATAGGAAGTGCAATACTTTTAGAGTTTTATATTTCATGCAGCACTTTATGTAAATATTATATTTTGCTCTATAGAGCATACCCTTCTGAACAGTCACATAAATTGCTTTTTAGTTAGGTAACATTAAGGAAAGGTTCCTGTTTTCTCTTTGATTAATAAATAATGCAGAGACAGTGGGATCTTCTTAGAGACTTGGAACTCCTGAATATCTGGACATTTATAATATGAGTGGTTAAGTAAGCTTGCTGCTCTGAAAGAGAGGCTCTCTGCCGGAGTGCCTGTACCCCATGGGCCATGTCAGCAGCACCCCATTTGAGAATACACATGGTATGCTTTGCATGCTCATGTTTGTCAAATAAAGTGGACATAGTTTAAAAGAAAATTATTTAGAGTTGTTGCACGTCAAGGACAACCATAATTACAGATTGCTCTCACGCTTTTCTTTTCCTGTTTTCAGGTGACGATTATGGAGCTCCAGGTAAGTCTAATTTTCATCAAATTTGAAGGACGCTGGTATGTATTCAGGAGCAGTTTGTATTTTAAGCTAAAACATAAGAGAAGGTTTTAACCAGGAAGAACAAGCATTTTGGGTATATGAAAAGATGGACAGTGGGATATTTCAAATCTGACCTTTTCTTTCAGACACAACTAGCACAGAAGACCACGCTAGTCAGTGATTCAAAGTTAAAAGAGCAAGAGTTCAGAGAACAGGTACAGATTGCATTGTCTTTTACTTTGAATTGACTTCCTGTACTGTATTAGTGTGTGTTTGGATCTCATTTAGGTCATTAGAAAAAACAATTTTAGTAGTTGCCATTGTAGTTTTTTTTCTTACATTTGCAGAGGGTATTCGGAGATCTCTCTTTAAATAAGAACATTTGCATCCTACTATTTCTAATGCTTCACAATTTGGGTAACAAATTGTGTTTGTTTAATTTATAATAACTTTGTAAAAGAGTTTCTGGTTTTCTGTTCTTATTTTAATTGAGGGATTAGAGATACACAGCTACAGTGTTCTTCCTGATTGGTCCTACAGTGTTCCAACACCTGTCCCTTCACCAGGGTACATTTCCCACCAGCAGAGTCCCCGAGTTTCCCTCCCATCACTTCTCCCGCCCCTGCCCCCACAGCCTGCCTCTATGCAGATACTTCTCTCTCTCTCTCTCTCTCTCTCTCTCTCTCTCTCTCTCTCTCTCTCTCCCCATCCTCTCTTCTCCTTTTAGGCATTATGGTTCGTAATACAGGTCCTGAGAGGTTATCACATATATTCCTTGATCTCCTTTCAGCATTAAGTTCTTGTCCAGAGTGATCATTTCCAATCGTTCTCATAGTGGTCCCTTCTCTGACTTAACTACCTTCCAACTTCCCTCCTCCCCACACATGCACACACAAGTCTGTGGCAAACTTCCAACCATGGACCAGTCCTCCTGACTCTCATTTCTACCGTCCTTGGATATTAGTCTTATACTATGTTTCTTTATATCCTATAAATGAGTGCAATCATTCTCTCTGTTCCTTTCCCTCTTGACTTATTTCATTCACCATAATACTCTCTATGTCCACCCATGCATAAGCAAATCTCATGACTTTTCCTAGCATCCGTGTAGTATTCCTTTGAATAGATGTAGCATAATTTCTTCATCTAGTTTGTTTTGGGTATTTGGGTTGTTTCCAGATTCTGGCTATTGTGAATAGTGTTGCAGTGAACATAGAAATGCAGATGGCTTGGGCAATAGCCCAGTGGGTAGGGTGTTTGCCTTGCACGCGGCTGGCCTGTGCCGGCCCGGGTTCAATCCCGGCATCCCATATGGTCCCCTGAGCACCGCCAGGAGTAATTCCTGAGTGCAGAGCCAGGAGTAACCCCTGAGCATCGCCGGGTGTGACCCAAAAAAAAAAAAAAAAAAAAAGAAATGCAGATGGCTTTTCTGCATTCTGATTTTGGGCTTCTAGGTTATATTCCTAGGAGTGGTAATTGCTGAACCATATGGAAGCTCAGTTTCTAATTTTTTGAGGAATGCTCATACTTTTCCTAAGAAGCCAGCATTTTCACCAGCACTGAATGGGTTCTTTCTCCCCATGTCCGTGCCAGCACTGGTTGATCTTGTTCTTTTGTGCCAGTGTCTATAGTGAGATGCTATCTCATTGTTTTGATTTGCATCTTCCTGATGATTAGTGAGGTAGAGCACTTTTCACATGCCTTTTGGCCATTTCTGTTTCTTCTTTGGGGAAGTTCTTATTTCTTCTCTCCATTTTTTGACAGGCTTGGATTTTTTTTTTCTTGTAAAGTTCTACCAGTACCTTATAGATCTTTGATATTAATTCCTTATCAAATGGGTCTTTTTTTATCAAATGGGTCTTGGGTAAATAATTTTTCCATACCCTGGGCTGTCTTTGAGTCCAGGTCACTATTTCCTTTGAGGTACAGAAGCTTCTTAGTTTATTAATGTAGTGTCATTTGTTTATCTTTGCTTTCAAATGTTTGGTCAGTGATTTCATTATTGAAGATGTCTTTAGCATCTACGGAGAGTCATGGAGAGTTCTGCCTACAGTTTTCTCTATGTATCTTATGGATTCAGGTCTGATATTGAGGTCTTTAATCCATTTTGATCTGACTTTTGTGCCCGACATTAGAAAAAAAAGGTCTCAGTTTATTTTTTACATATAACTGTCCAATTTACCCAGTACCACTTGTTGAAGAGTGTTTTCTTACTCCACTACATAATTTTTGCTCCTTTATCAAAGATTAAATGATCATATACTTAAGGGTATGTGTCAGGACATGTTTCATTGATCTAATGAAATATGTCCTAATGTGCCCTTGTGTCAGGACATACTCCATGTGATTTCAGATATATGATGTGCAAGTATTTTCTCCTGTTCTGTGGGCTACCTTGTCACTTTTTTAGTAACAGTCTTTGAGGTATAAAAGATGTACTTTAGGTAGAGCCCAAATGTTTTTTCTGTTGTCTACGTTTATGTGTCATATTTAAGGAGTCATTCTTATGAATTGTATTGATTTTATTTACATATTTGGCATTAAAAATGTAGTAGATAAAGCAGTCATTACTTTTTGCATATGGTTTCCATATGATTCCCTGTGATTTGCATGTTTGCCGCTTTAGATTCATAATCTAGAAGACCGTTTGAAGAAATACGAAAAGAATGTTCATGGAGGGAATGCAGAGACATCCTGTAAAGGTAAGAGTGGGCTCATCTGATGTTAAACATAGTTATTTCTTCATGGTTTTGTGGATGATTTTAATTTTTGTCTTTGCTAATCTCATTTCTTACGATGAATATATTTTGTTTTTAATTCTCCATTAACAGCTGGTTTTTAAGGAAGAAATGGTAGCAATCTAAAACTAATTAATGCATGTTTACTGTAAGAAAGAACTGCACTTTTAAAAGGAAACCACAAATTCCTGTTATTCCCCACTTTGCAGATGAATGCAGTTAACAATATTTTTCCAGATTATTCTTTATGTTTGCAAATATTTACATAATCTATTACATGAATTCTCCTGCATTAACATACGCCTCAGAGACCTGGGCCCTACGAAAGCAGGATGAGAATGCTATTCGGGTCTCCCAGAGAGGCATCGAAAGAGCTATGCTTGGAATATCACGCCTCACTAAGTGAGAGAAAGAATCCGGAGTTCTGACCTCCGTCGCTATTCCAGAATCAGGGACGCTGTCTCGTTTGCCAAGGCATCGAAAATCAGATGGGCTGGACATGTAATGCGATTTGGAGACAACCGCTGGACTAGAGCCGTTACCGACTGGATCCCACGGGATGTCAAAGATCACGTGGCCGCCCACCTACAAGATGGTCAGACTTCCTTGTTAAGACCCTGAAGGAACGGTTTGAGGCTCTTCATATTCCTGAATCAACCAGATGCCATTGGGCTACATTGGCACGTGATAGGGTCCAATGGAAATGTTACTGGCGCCCGCTCGAGCAAATCGATGAATAACGGGATTCAAGTGATCAAGTGATTACATGAATTTATATGCATATAAAGGGTTATGCATTTTAGATATTTTCTTTCTTTTTTTCTTAAACAGTTTCAGTCATGCTGTTTTTATTTTATTTGGAGGCCTCCCAAGTAGTGCTCAGGGCCCCTAGAAGCCCCTTCCAGCGTTTTCTCAACCATCCTGCCTGGCAGTTCAATTCAAGGCCTGAGGATGCGCCGCTGCTCAGGTCCTTGCTGGCCAGGCGTACCCCAGGCCACCCGGCCATCCTGGAGGTGCTGGGGCCTGCAGCTCGCCTTCTGGGCTTGCTACGGGCTATGCCTGGTGATGCCCAGGGGACAGTGTGGTGCCTGGGACTGGACCACAGTTGGCCACCTGAAAGGCTTGCAGCTTAACCCTTCGATTCTCTTCAGCCCCTGTAGCTCCTGTTTCTAAACCAGAATTTAAAGAGAATAATTTTATAGAAATTCTTTTGGTCATTGTTGTGTTTCATTTGTTTTGAGTTCAAAACACAGTTGTGCCAGGGTTGAACATAGGCCTCCTGCACGCAAAGCATGCATTCAGCCCTGTGGCTGTCTTTGGAGCCCCGAGTTCCTGTATTCAATATGGGATGGGAGGGTTTGGATACTCTGTTCTCTTAACGTATGTTACATTCAAAGAAGTTTAACCATGAGCTTCAGTGTTTAGGTAGTTGTCACCTTGAGATAATCAAGATCTCTGAATAATCGCATTATTCATTTCTGTTTCATTTCCATGCTCCATCAAAAAAGAGTTTTATTCTGCTAAATAGTTTGTAAAGCTCTTCCATAGGAGGCGGCAGGGCATGAAGCCATTTTGCATTCTTTTGTGCTTTTTGAAAGCTCTTCTTGCTATGCAATAACATAAATATGCAGTTTGTAATTAAATTAAAGGATTTGCTTTGGATTCTTTCCAAAATGCTCTTCAGAAAGAAGAGAAAACCAACTCAGAAGTTTTCTTCCAGCTCATTGCTGCAGAGATGGTTTGCCACAGCTGAGTCAGCGTATGGAACTCTCAGCAGAGAGCTGGGTTGAACCGGTGCCCAGCAGTGTGTTGAGACCAGTATTGATTCTTTACGTTTGTTTCAGCTTTAAGAGTTCCATAAACAGTTTTAAATTGTAAAATGAATACGTATGTACAGTTTTACTTAATAGATAATATACAGAATACTAAGCACTGTTAGAAAATACGTTCTTATCTCTACTCATTGGATCCTTTCAACACCTGAGTCCTCTGGTCAAATATAAAGGTTAATTTCATTATGCTCTGCTTTCTTATAAAGTAAGAGTGAGGGATCAGAGGGTACAGCAGGTAAATTGCTTACCTTGAATACAGTCATCTCCAGTTCTATCTCTGGCACTGCATATGGTTCCCTGAGCACAACCAGCAGTGATCTCTGAGCACTGAGCCAGGAGTAAGCCCTGAGCACAGTAGGGGTTGGGGGGCAGAGTAGCCTTCGAACAATAAAAGGGAAGGGTGAAATGAGCAGTCAGCATGCAGGAAGAAATAAAAAGTTGTGCAGTTCTTTATTGGCTCTAATACTGTCTGTCTTTATTGTTCCCTTCACACTGATTGTTTTCCTTATCATTTACCACTTTTATATATCTTTCCGAGAAACGCTTTTACTTAGATTTTGCTGGTTTGGGAATTTTAAGTAACAGTGTTAAAGCATTTGATTGAGAACTCATTTGAACCTTTTAAAAAACTTAAATTCCTTCTCTCTCCGTTGTCGGCCTACTTGTGCTTGAGTATATGTAACACTGTGAATTCTTGGTTCTCCATTCCTGTGTAGTTAGAGTAGGCTCTTGACGAGATTCCAGCCTGCATTGCTGGCAGTCGTACCATAAAGGGACCAATGCAAAACACATTACTGCACGTGAAAAGACATCTGTCTCCATCTTTAGCAACCATTGGTGGGTTGTGACTTCCTAGATTTGTTCTTGCTTTACTTATTGTGTAGTGGTGATAGTTCACCATTATGAAATTATTTCTGGCAAACATCATTATTTGTTTTTTTTTACAAATTTTTAAATACCACCGTGATATAAACATCATTATTTGTACAATAACTAATTTTCACACTCAAGTTTTTCATTTCTTGAGCATATACTAACTGAGATTGTAAATAGAATATTCCCTACATTTTGTCTTCGTGGTTACCTTGCTATTTGTCTCTGGAGATTCAGAATGCAGTCTTATTTATTGCTGCTCAGGCCATGCAGGGAGTCGAATTGGAGGCCACCCATTTTGTTCGCTTTCTGGGGTCTGTTTTTAGTATCTGTCATCAGTTCCAGTGGCTCATATTTGTCTGCTTTAATACCTCACTCTTACTTATCCCGATTTTATGATCTTATTTAGTCTTATTGTTGGGTAGGGAAGCCCCCTCTGTTTTCTTCAAATATACCTTAGCTAATCTTAGCTTTTTGAAGTCCATATAAAATTGACAGCCAGATTCTCAAATTACATGCATGTAAACTAGGAAAATTATGATTACAATTCCATGGATTTTATAGAAAAAATAAAAGAGAACTGACATGTATATGGTATTGAGTCTTTATTTTTTTTTTTTGATTGGTTTTGTTTTGCTTTTTATTTATATTTTTTAATTAAACATTTTATTATACCACCGTGAGATATACAATTACAATGTTGCTCATGTTTAGAGGTTTCGGTCACATAGTGTTCCAGCACCCCGCCTCCACCAGTGCCCATTTCCCACCACCAATGTCCCCAATTCCTTCCCCCTCCCATAGCCTGCCTAAATGGCAGGTTCTTTATCTCTTTTCTCTCTCCCTCTCTCTCTTTTCCTTCTCTTAGACATTGTGGGTTGCACTACATACACTTAGAAGCCATCATGTGCATTTTTTTTGCCTGTATTTAATGCTCAGTTCTAGGTTGGTATTAGCCCTTTCGACGTTTATTCACACATGTTCCCTTCTCTGTCTTACCTAACCTCTGACTCCCTCACGCTTAGGGGTAGTTTCCACTTTTGGTAAGACCACCTGATATATTTATGTCATGCAAATAAATGCAGTCATTCTATGTCTCTCTCTTTCCTTCTGACTAATTTCACTCAACATGATCCTTTCCATGTCCATCCATTTATAGGAAATTTTCATAACTTCATTTTTCCTAACAGCTGCATAGTATTCCATTGTGTAGATGTACCACAGTTTCTTTATCCAGTCATCAGTTCTCGGGCACTCTGGTTGTTTCCAGGTTCTGGCTATTGTGAATAGTGCTGCTATGAAAATAAAAGTGCGGATTGTGTTTCCGCTGTGTGTTTTTGGCTTCCCAGGGTATATTCCCAGGAGTGGTATGGCTGGGTCAAAAGGGAGCTCAATTTCTAGTCTTTGGAGGAATGTCCATATTGTTTTCCAGAAAGGTTGTACAAGTCGACATTCCCACCAACAATGTATGAGAGTCCCCTTTTCCCCGCATCCACACCAGCACTTGTTGCTTTTTACCTTTTGGATATGGGCCACTCTCTGTGGTATGAGGTGATGTCTCATTGTTGTTTTGATTTGCATCTCTCTGATGATTAGTGATGATGAGCATTTTTTCATATGCCTTTTTGGCCATTTGAATTTCTTCCTTGTCAAAGTTTCTGTTGATCTCTTCTCCCCATTTTTTAATGGGGTTGGCTGTTTTCTTCTTATATAGCTGCACCAGTGCCTGATATATCCTGGATATTAACCCCTTATCAGATAGTTATTGGGTGAATATTCTTTCCCCATTCTGTGGACTGTCTTTCTATCTTGGCCACTGTTTCTTTCGAGGTGCAGAAGCTTTTTAGTCTCATGTAGTCCCATATGTTTATCTTTTCTTCTAGTTGCTTTGTTAATGGTGTTTCACCTTTGAAGATGTCTTTAGCTTCAATGTCGTGGAGGGTTTTCCTATATTTTATTTCAATGTACTTTATGGATTCAGGTCTGATATTGAGATCTTTAATCCATTTTGATCTGATTTTTGTGCAAGGTGTTAGACACAGGTCCAAATTTATTTTTTACATGTAGCTGTCCAGTTTTCCCAGCACCACTTGTTGAAGAGGCTTTCCTTACTCCAGTTTGGACTCTTTGCACCTTTATCAAAGAGTAACTGATCATGTCTTTGAGGGTGGGTGTCAGGATACTCAACTCTATTCCATAGGTCCACAGGTCTGTTTTTACTCCAATACCACACTGTTTTAATTACTACTGCTTTGTAGTACAGTTTGAGGTTGGGAAAGGTGATGCCTCCCATCTTTTTTCCCCCAAAGGATTGCTTTTTAGCTATCTGTGGGGATTTATTATTCCACACGAATTTCAGGAGTGTTTGGTCAATTTCGGTATTGAGTCTTTAATTCAAAATTATGAAAATCTTAACATTCACTTGGCTTCATTTAATTTCTGTCAGTCATATTTATTGTTCTGTGTAGTAATCTCAGACCTCTTGTTACATTTACTTTTCACTGTAGAAACAAATGTGAAATTTATTTCTTATTTTTATTTTCTAATTAAATTATTGCATTTTCCAAAGGCATTCTAATGTTTTTGAAGAAAGTCTGTTTTAACTAGACAATTATCTTTGACATACTTAGTTGATTAAGATTGTGTAAAGTGTAGTTAAGTGGATTTTTCAGTTAAACATTTTGAAATTGGACCCAGATGAAGTTTAGCATTAAAAATGTTGAACAGTACCCAAATAAAGTTAATTGAAAAAAAAACTTCATAAGAAACAATGGGTAGACAATTTGGCAAACATCTTTATTTGGCAATAACTAATTTCCATTCTCAATAGCTTAAAACCCAAGTAAGAATTATAAGAAGAAATTTCTTTCATATGTTTCCACTTGGGAGAAGGTGAAGACGGGCACATGCACTGAAAAATTGTATTAGCTGCTTTTTCAGAAAAAATATAAGTAACCTACAAGTTTTAATAAAGTCATTTGTTTTCTAGTGTAAACGGTGTAAATGCTTGCCTTTTCAGTTGATCTAGAGGAAATATAGATCTCTCTGTATGTGTGTGTGTGTGTGTGTGTGTATATGTATGCATATACATATGTGTGTGTGTGTTTGAGCCACACTTGGCAATACTCAGGGGTTGCTTCTGGCTCTGCACTCAGGAATTACTTGTGGTGCTCTGGGACCATATGGGATACAGAGGATTGGACCCTGGTTCGTTGTGCACAAGGCAAACACCCTATCCACTGTACTATGGCTCTGGCCCTATATTATTGTTATTTTTTAAAGCAGAAATAGAGTATTACCATTATTTCTTGTTAATATGTTTGTAAAGTATCACTGTCTTCCCATTGTTCATCGATTTGTTCAAGCAGGCACAGTAACATCTCCATACGTCCTGTCACAAGTGAGTGTAACCCAAGGGCATCTGCTTGCTCCAGGGACAGGAAGAGCCTCAAACCATTCTTCAGGTCATGGAATTGAGGTCCAGAATTGTTATTAGTTTTGGCATAACAAGTAAATAAAACATGGGTAGCTTGCCAGGCCCTACCGTGTAGGTGGTACAGTCTCAGTAGAAGTCTCTCATCTCTGGCATTTACTGATGAAACTTAAAGGGGAAAGATCAGGTTTTCTCTTGGATGGAGCTCTGGGGAACTAGAGTCTGGATGTTGAGAATGACTGACTGCATGATGTGTGGGCTGCTCTGGCTTCTTGCTAGGCTTACTGGTATCAGTTAGAACCTGTCTATAACTGTATACAATGTATAAATGTGAAAGTTCCTGGGAAGGACCTTATCCTAAGCATTATCTAAGAATATTGCGCAGCCACGGGTCTGGCATGGGTGGGTCTCTCTTCCGGGGTAGCTGGCATGAAGCCAGAGGAAAGGGCAGGGCCCAAATCTCCACTCCGAGTCCAGCCAGCGTGGTCTCTCCTCCACACATGTGAGCAAACCCTTGGAGCTATGTTGGACTCAGCCTGAGGCTCTTACGGGGAGCTCAGCTCCATGGGTTGCTTCCACGTGGGACTGGCCAAGCAGCGCAGCTGTGGGTCTGAAGTGGATGGGTTTAAAGTATACTTTGAGTTAAAACAGGTCTTCTAAAAGTATACATTGTGTGTATGTGTATACATTATACATACATTGTGTATGCTGGCGGTGGTGGTGGTTGTGGTTTGAACTATACCTGCAGTTCCCAGTTGCAATTTTGACTCTGTGCTCAGGAGTGACCTCTCTCTGGCCATGCTTAAGAGATCGAATGTGATTCATACTTGGGTTGGCAGAGTTTAAGGCAAACGTATTAATCCCTTTACTATTCCTCTGGCCCTCTGCTTTTAATAATGAAGTATTTCAGAAGCTATAATTGTTAACTCAATTAAGAGTTAATGCTAATTATAATTATATAACATTTCATTCTCCTGCTGGTAGACATTTGAATTGTCTGTGTGTGTGTGTGTTTTTTTTTTTTT
>JAJIBD010019774.1:0-16105 GCA_021461705.1 Cryptotis parvus | reverse complement strand
CCTGCCTCCGTTTTTCTCTTAAATCCACAGGCAAAAATCTCTTTAAGTGCTACTTAAAATACACTTCTTTAGTCTTATTTAGAGGTTTATTTATTATTTTTATTTCATTTTTTTGTTTCTTTTAAAAAATAATTATTATAATTTGGTAATGTCTTTTTTATTTTTGGTTTTGGGGCCACACCCAGTGTTTGCTGGGGTCTTACTCCTGGTCCTGTCCTTAGAAATCATTCCTGGGAGGGCTCAGGGAACTATATGGGGTTAAAGGGATGAAACCCAGTCAGCTATGTTCAAGGCAAGCACCTTAATCCCTGTATACAGATCAAGTCTTAATGATGTACTCAAAATTTGTCAAATGTTAGAATGCAATATTATTTTAATAAAAATTGTTAGATTCGGGGGACCAGAGTGATAGCCCAGTGGGTAGGGCGTTTGCTTTGCACGCGCCGGCCCATGCCGGCCGGGTTTGATCCCCGTGATCCCATATGGTCCCCGAGCACCGCCAGAGAGTGATTCCTGAGTACAGAGCCAGGAGAAACCCCTGAGCATTGCCGGGTGTGACCCAAAAAGCAAAAAAAAAAAAAATTGTTAGATTCAGTATCATAGTTAAAGCTATAAACATTCATTTTTTTACAACTATTTTTGAATTTAATAAACATTTGTTAAGGGAGGGAAAAATCGTTTAATGGGAGGATGGTCTCTCAAGTGGTGCTCAGGAGGTCTCTGTACCTGTCTGAAATTGTCAGCCAACAGGCTGTTGTTTTACAGCTGACAGTGCTGGGGGTGTTGGGTGGGTGCCTCAGGGCAGCGCCCCATCATGTAATAGAACTGTGTGCTGATGGAATTGAACCTAGGTGAGGGACATGATGGGCATGCAGCCCAACCACTGTACCAACTACCTCTTGGTCTCAACCAGGCCTATTTGAAGGTGGAAATAAAATGTTCTATAGTAAAAATTCCAAGAAATTATGACTTTTCCTCTTCCTAGTTCTCTACCTAAGGGATATTGTGTTTGTACTTTGCACATGCTGACTTGGGTTCAATCCCAGCATCTCATATGGTGCCTAAGCACTGCCAGGAGTAATTCCTGAGCACAGAGTCAGAAGTAACCCTGAGCATTGCTAGGTGTGACCCCAAAAAGCAAAAAAATAAAAAAATAAAAAAATATCTTCAATGAAAAGCAAACCCAAGTCATGCATCTGACTGGGAGTTGAACTGCAGCTGAGCTCTGTGTTAGTCTTCCATTGCAGTTAATTCCCGGGAGGCTCTACTGATCCTTAAGAGCATTCATAGTTATTTAGAAAGCTAAGTTGGTGCTTGGCTGTCAGGTAGATGTGGCTACTTTAGTGTTAGACTCTGTAGGAAAGGGCTTGCATACGTTTTTAGTCAATGTTTAGTAGAATTATAGGAAAGTTGGTGGTGGTGTTCTCACTTTGCAGAAGAGAATATTGAAGCAGGATGAGGGAATAGCATAAGGTCACAGAAATATTATACTTTACATGCTGTGTGCATATGTACTCTTACAAAATAATAATACATGCACATGAATGTAATCTCATTACTATTTTGTCACATACCATCTTCTACTAGTAGAACAAGCCCTTTAATTCAATTTTCAACTGGGTGAAAGTTCACTTAGTAAATGAAAGCAAACAGGAAAATTACTTGTTAGAGTCTAATTTTGTAAACATCTTAAGTGTGGTTTAGAGAAATAGTTCTTGTTTGAAACTAGATATTTTGCTTGGGTTTCTTGAAATATCCTACAATCACTAAGGGTATAGGGATCTGTCTTTATTTACAAACTAGAAATGTTTTTCCTTTTTCCCTTCTCCCTAGAAATGGCAAGTCCTGAGGTTGTTATTAGTAGCTGCAGCTCCCATGAAGAAGAAAATCGCTGCACTTATAACCAGGGGACATGTCCTACAGAGGAGCTCCTGTTAGAAGACCAGATGAGACACAAACTCAAATTCTTTTCATGAACCCTTGTGAGAAGTTCTGGGCTCGAGGGAGAAAACCATGGAAACTGGCCATACAAATTCTGAAAATTGCAATGGTGACTATTCAGGTGAGCATCTCAGATCATGAGTATATTGAGAGTTTTTTCTTAATAACAGAGGACAGTGATATTTAAATATAACTTTTAATTGTATTGTTTCAATAAATAGATTACAAAACCTTTTATCTTAAATACTTTTATAAGACTTTGAAGGGGTCTTTCTTTCCATCTTTTTCTTATCATCTTTTTTAAGTTATAATCTTATTCACATAATTCTCATTAGTTTTCAGGAAAAAAAACTTTAGTTTCTTTATGAAAGTTTAGCTGAAAGTTTCTATATGAAAGTGTCAGATGACACTTTTCCCAACAACTTTGTTTTCATGGGAACATCTTTCTCCTGAGAAACTTCAAAGGATTATGTTATGGCAAGTACTTGGATTGTCACAGCGTGGCAACCGTGGGGGCAAATCATGGGGCCACTTTCATTTGAAACTCGAAGGACAAATCATTTATCTTTAAGGACAAATTTATTCACAGAGAGAATATTTAAATGGAATATATTCCCTAGGGAATAAGGATGAGTTTGCTTTGAATCTTGCATAGACAATTTGATTATTGTATGGAAACCTTTTTATTTCATTGCTTTTCATCCTCTTCCCCACTCCCCTCTTTTAAGCTGGTACTTTTTGGATTAAGTAACCAGATGGTGGTCGCTTTAAGGAAGAAAATACTATAGCATTCAAACACCTCTTTCTAAAAGGATATATGGACCGGATGGATGATACGTATGCCGTGTATACACAAAGCGATGTGTACGACCAGATCATCTTTGCCGTGAATCAGGTAAACCAAGGTGCTCCTGCTTTAATTAGGAGAGTAGAGGAGAACCTGTTTATCCCTGTACAGAACATTCAGGTGTAGAAGGGTGGACATTTCTGTAAAAACATGTAAAAATGACATATGCAAAGTCATTTATAATCATTTTTAAAATATCAGCAAGCTTTTAGAAAACTCAAATTGAGAAAAGTTTTCTTTAGTATGAGAAAACAAATTGTAAGGAGTTAATTAAAATAATCATCCCTGTGGCATGGCCAAAGAGCCTCAACTGTTTAAAATTGGTAACTATTATACTGGTTGTAAGTGGTCATTAAGTTTTAGGGTCTATACTTTCAAGAGTACTTAACAAACCATGAGATTATTAACTTTGCAGAGTGTATATTAACTTTGCAGAGTATAGCAACCGGAAGCTCTAAAGTTCATTTTGAAAATAGATAAGGCCTTTGTGTCACATAAACAATGATTTTCTTATAACACTGATTAGCTGTTCCTCCCCATGCCCCCCAAGTAGTCTTGTTTTTGATGACTCAGATTCCTATCCTGAGTCGCTAATCAACTAATTTTTGGAACAAGTAGTGCTTTGATAAGATCCTAGCCTCTTGGGTTATAGCTATCACTAAAAGTGTTCTTTTTAGTCAGTATTTCCCACATCGGGTAGTTTGAGAATACATTTCAAAATTACAAATTACCTCTTCTTCAAAAACTTACTATAGTGCAACCATGACTCTTAATATTTTGACACAACCCACACACAGTGAGATGGTAGACTACAATGATAAAATACACATTTAATATCTCAAGGCTTTCTCTGAGCATTTGTGTTGGGAAAATATGCCAACGATCTATAGTAATTTATAGAAGTAAACTTCCATAAATTATTATGAAATTAATAAATTAAACAGAATGATCACCTATAGTTTTTAAGGGAAAAGATTCTTGTTTTCAACTTAGTAAGTTTTTTTTTTGTTTTGTTTTTTTGCTTTTTTGGGTCACACCCGGCAATGCTCAGGGGTTTCTCCTGGCTCTGCACTCAGGAATTACTCCTGGTGGTGCTCGAGGGACCATATGGGAATGCCGGGATCGAACCCGGGCTGGCATGGGCCAGCCGCCTGCAAGGCAAATGCCCTACCTGCTGGGCTATCACTCCGGCCCTGATAAGTTTTCTTAAAGCTGTAGTTTTTTTTCCTTTAGGCACATGTATTTGGTATTGGGAGCTGGGGTAAGTTCAGTGGATGTAGAGATAGAATGCAATGGATAAGAGGTAAACACTTCATTAAATTAAAAAAAAATCTTAAAAAGCTAGCCGTTGACATTCATGAGCAGACTCTGTTCTGGATATCATATTTCTATGTATATCTAACAGTGATGTATAGGGATTCCTAGGACACAGGGGATGTCACCTGGGAGGTTTACCTTGGGCAGATGTTTTCTTTATTTTTTTTTAATATTTTATTATACCACCGTGAGATATACAATTACAAAGATATTCATGTTTGGGTTGTTGGGTCATACAGTGTACCAGCACCCATCTCTTCACCAGTGCCCATTTCCTACCACTAATGTCCCCAATTCCTCCCCCAAGCCCTAAACTGCCTCTATGGCAGGCTCTTTATCTCTTCTCTCTCTCTCTCTCTCTCTCTCTCTCTCTTTCTCTTCCTTCTCTTACACATTGTGGATTTCTTACTGTCTTCCAAGCACTATCAGATATTTTCCATCGAGGATAAAAAAAAATCTTTGTTATAATCTTGATGAATAAGGAAGGCTTGTGATTAATAAGCTCAGTTCTTCTGTTTTGTTGCTTCCAGAGAATTGAATCGGCAGAGTGTGGACTGATAGTAAAAGAGAGGGCGGAGCGATAGCCCAGCAGGTAGGGCGTTTGCCTTGCACACAGCCAGCCTGCACCAGCCTGGGTTCGATCCCGGCATCCCATATGGTCCCCTGAGCACCACCAGGAGTAATTCCTGAGTGCAGAGCCAGGAGTAACCCCTGAGCATTGCCAGGCGTGACCCAAAAAGCAAAAAAAAAAAAATCTTTACTGTCATAAGAAATAGCTTGGAGGTGACCTAAGAGAGGAGACTCTGGCATCTCAGCCTTCAAGTAATTCCAGGACCAAGTAGTTAGTTAGTTATACTGAAGGGTTAACCTCAAGCAGTCAATGGTCTAAATCATCTCTCGGGCTCGGCTTGATATAATACTGTAATGCAATTGCAGGTTTTTGTTTTCACACATGCTTTAATAGTTTAATATCAAATAATTGAGTTATTTTGTGTTTATACTGTGTTCTAGCAGTCATCACCTTTTCTGCATTCCTTTCTTTCACCTTTCCCTTTCATGTGAGAATCCAAACAAGGTCTGTCTTCTTCCAAGCAGAAATCCCAGGCAACACACACATGCGTCCCATGGTCAGGGGACCCCCTAAATTGCTGCTCCTTATGGTGGTACCAGGTTTCCCACAAGCACCTCACAAGCTTCTGCCCAGAGCAGATTTGTAGTTCCTTCTCACCTACTCCCAGGCCTGCTACTTTTTCTGGTCATTTGCCTAGACTGAAAGACCCCAGGGGGAGCCAGAAACAGACCCAGAGGCAGAAAAGGGAGGCAGAGGTGGGGAGACAGGTGACTGAAGACCAGCAAATGCCCAGGAGAGCTGCAACTGCTGAAAGGATCTTGGGAGCCAGAGAGATAATTATGGGTTATGGGGGATAGGGAAGAAATAGAGAAAGGAAAGGAAAAACAGTGTTGTCTGGTGCGTGGCTCAGTGAGTGGTAGAGCCTCTGGCTTACATTTGAGGCTCTGAAATTTTCATGACCACTAACTATACAAAAATAATCAAATAAATACCTGATATTCTTTGAATCAATTGATTTTGTAGCTCAAGAATAGTCGATAAACTCCTGCTTCTAGTGGACTTCTCTTCTCACCTACCCATGCTATCACTGCTTACCTACTATTTTCTTAGGAACTCACCTGAATCATTCATTTTATTCCATCATCTATCATTATAGATGTATGAACCTCTGTCTTTCTACATAAAGCTTTCTATATCCATCTCTCTGCCTATATTTATACTATCAGCATCATCCACATCTATTATAGTGTTCAGTCACTCTGGTGTTTGTGGATGAATGGATTCAAAAGATTAAAATTATGTGTTAAGGACCAGTAATCATATTAGGGCCATAGATAAGAAATCTGTAGTCAAAATGAGTGATTGCTTTAATCTGCTTTATTGGTGGGGAATGGAGTTGGGTTCTTATCATTGACGTAAGGACTTTTTGGTGCCAGGAACTCAGCCTAAGGTCTCACTCATGGGAAGGATGCAACATGAGGTTAGTAAATGAAAACTAATAGGAAAATGACCTGTACATCTTAATTCTGTAAATGTCTGGTTACACTTTCCCCACCCCTAGCCCCAGCCTTTCTTGTATTTCTGTATTATCTCGGAGAGATGACCTGGCATGGATGGAGATGCAGAAAAACTCTGCTGTCAAGGCCATGCTGCAGATGCAAGAGAGGGCAGATGCCCAGCCTGATCAAAACCCACCAAGAAGCCGCATCACTCAGGCCCATGGCTCACTATTTTCTAGGTTCAATGCCACTCCAGATTCCCAGATGCACTAAGCAAGTGTTAACAGCTGCTCCTGAGCCAGACGTGGTCTTGCAGCTTGCCCTGACCATTCGATTGGTGCAGGTGCTAAACCTCGCCCGAAGGGCCATCTGAAGACCACAGGGCAGTCTGGCCAGAGTGTGATTTATAATGTGAACAGAAGCCACAGCTATCAGTTTGGCTCTTTAGTGTTTCAGGTCTCTTAGGGTTCATGACACAGGGGTTCTGTGTTCATGAGTTCAGGGCTGAGGCAGTGCCTATAGGGATTGTCCCATACATAGAGACACTCAGAAGTCTGTTGGGTCCCCCTCACCGGTATGGACCTGCTTTGGATCTCCTGCTTGCCTTTGCAGCTTTTCCTCCACTACGTGCTTCAGTTCTAGGCATACAGGTCTGTTTGCAACATATCACTCTATATCTTTTTGTTTGTTTTGTTTGGGAGCCATAGCTGGTGATGCTCAGGGGTTATGCCTAACTGTACTCAGTAATCACTCCTGGAAGTGCTCAGGGAACTATACCAGATGCTGGAGATTGAAACTGGGTCTGCTGCTTGCAAAGCAAGTGCCTGCCCTTGTATTAGCTCTCTAGCCTTCTCTCCCCAACTCTTTCACCTTCTTTTTCATTTAGCGGGCTGTCTTCTTCTTACCACAATTTCCCTCCCTTCCTCCCAAATACATAATTATCAGGTGTCTCAGAATCACGTTAATGAGGCTTTCTTACATAGAAAACAAAACACTGTCTCCAGCATTAATTTCCACTACTCAAGAGACAATGTAATTCAACTGCTTTCTTTTATAGCATAAAGGATTTCTGACTCATTTTCCTAATCCCAGTGCTAACAGGAACTTTTGTACCACAAAAATATATCCCACCCCAGCAGTTTACCTACTCACTGTGCATAGATTAGCTCTAGGGTATAGAGGGTAAGTGGTGCCAGTGTTGACTTAACAATTTGAGTCTTATGCATTGCGTGTGCAAGGCCCAGGTTCAGTTCTTAGCACTGCATTGTTCAGAGGAGGGACTCCTGAGCATCAGCCTTAGTAGCCACTGAGCACCACTGTTGTAGCCCCAAAGCAAATCAAATGAACAAATGCCAGTAAGCATTGCATTATTTTCATTTAACCATATCATTAATTACACAAATATTTGCACATCTGTCTTGTGTCTATCTCTGTTTTAAATGTTGGAGTTAGAATGGTGAACTTGATAAATTTCTTGCCCTGTGATATTTTTAGTAAAGGAGATAGATTTTAGTGTTTAGTCAAAGCACTTGATTTCTGATAGTGATGAGGGCCATGAAGAAAAATAAATAACACAATACATTGAATGTGACTCAGAGTGGTCAGAGAAGGCTTCTAGGAGCACTTGCAGCCGGGCAACAATATTTTAGGCTGATGGAATAGCAAAGGAATAGGAAAAAGGCTTGGAGATTGAAAAACATTGAGTATGATTAAAGGAATTCCAAGGTGAAGTCTGACCTGGCTGCATCCTTCAAGACTTTAAAAAATTCCGAACTCCCACCCCCAAAAAGAGGGTGTTGAACTTATTCTGAGATATGGAAAAGGTTTATGTTAGGAGGAGACTTTAAATTAGAAAATGCTAGTGTTCATTTACTCAAATAGTATTATTTGTTATGTATCAGTACTTTTGGAACCAGGATTCTGTAGTGGAGAAAGCCATATATTATTAGTTGCTAAATACATAGATATGTTTACCATGTGTAAGTTGGTTACAAGTACTGTGGTTAAAAACAAAGGCAGAGATTGGAGATATAGTATGCAGTTAAGGCACATGTCTTGCATGCAGCTAACCCTGGTTCAATTTCTAGCACCACATGATCACTTCACAGGGGGCAGCCTGGAGGCCCTAACACCACCGGGATGGCCCAGGTAATTTGTGGCATGACAGGGCGTGAGCAGCACCACATCCTCAGTCCCTCTCATTGAAAAACAAAACTGGCTGACTCAGAATCACTGTGAGGAGGCTCTTGGGTCTCCTGAACACTCTTGGGAACCCCTTGCCCCAAATCAAAAGTAGATAGGGTAAGTGGAGGCAGCGAAGAAAGAGAGGACAAAGGTGTGGAATAGCCAGTGATTCTTTCAGGGAAGAGTCTCCAGGGACAAGGTACAGTGAGAGCAGTCTAGAACATGTTGGTGTTTGACTGTCACCATTAAGGCTTTCCACAAAAGAACTCACTTCCTCCTTGTCCTTGAGTTCTGTGTAGAAACTGGACAATGGTAGAAAGCCAGACTCAATCAGCACCATACCTAAGCAGGAAGACCACTTAAAAGGCTTGATTTATGGGCTGGAGAGATTTACAGTGGGCAGGACTCTTATCTTGCATGCAACCAACCCTATTTGATCACCAGGCAACACATATGGTCCCCTGAGACTACCAGGAGTGATCCCAGAGCACCACCAGGTGTGTCTCCAAACCAACTAGACCTAAACCAAACAAAGCAAGAGGCTTTACTTGCCCGGATAAAAGGCACACGTGATAGACTAGGGAAATAGCAGTGAAGGTGAGAAGAAACAGTCAGGTCTGTGCATTATTTGAAAGTAATACATAATGTTCTTATCTATTAGAAGAGAAATAGAATATAAAGGATCATTTATAGGTTTGACCTGAACTGTTGATTGACTCACAAAGTTTATTTATTATGAGGGTAAATATAGTAGAAGAGTTTTTCTGTCTGTACATTTAATATTCCTTTTAAACACCAAAGGTGTCATGTACCAGATTGATACACATAGACAGAATTTTCTGGAGAGGTCAGGAGATATAAATTCAGAAGTTGGGAGCATATAGGTGGTGTTGAAAATATGGGACCAGGGGCAGAAGCGATGGTCCAGCAGGTGGGGCATTTGCCTTGCACGAGGCCAGCACATGCCGGCCTGGGTTTGATCCCCGGCATCCCATATGGTCCCCTGAGCATTGCCAGGAGTGATTCCTGAGTGCAGAGCCAGGAGAAACCCCTGAGCATTGCTGGGCGTGACCCAAAAAGCAAAAAATAAAAAAAAAATAAATAAATAAATAAATAAATAAATAAATAAATAAATAAATAAATAAAATATGGGACCAAGATCTCAAGTTCTCTTGAGATGGATGGGGTACAGGACTCAACAGTAGAATTGAGATATAAAGATGTGAATTCAGTCTCTGACATATCTCATACACATACACATGCGCACGCCCACATATGCATGCATGCATGCACAGTTATAGAAAATGTAGAGAAAGGTTGGGGGATAAATCAAAAGACGGTCAGAGAAGTAGAGAGTAGCTAAAGGAAAACTCATTAAAGGAGATTGAGAAGGAAGCAGAAGCCAAGTGAAAAATGTCACCCATAAAAGGAGGGAACTCTTAACTACATCAAAACAAGAAGCTATATTAGAGGAGGGGAGAACTCAGAGTCTAACTCTGGTAACCTGCTGCTCGTTGGAACTCAACAAGGCCCACCTCGGAATCCATCCTATAGACCCAGAATTGAAATCATTTCTTTCATCATAACTCACTTCACACGTGTCCGTTAGAAACTTACTATGTGTGCATCCCACCACATCATTAATTCAAGAGAGAGGTATCACATCCGAATCTAGTATCACCAATTATGCCTGATGACATTGGTCACTGTTTGCTCTGAAAGTTTTGTAATTTCCATCTCAGAAATCCTTTGAGTTTCAGAGACAATTCGGTCTATAAGATTTGTTTGTAAAAGCAACATTTTATTTTATTAGAGGACTCGACATGACAAAGGAATATTGCTATGAACATGACTAAACTGTATTTATACAAAAATAAGAGAAAAAACGTTTTCAGAGAGAAAGCTTTGTTTGAGGGGCAGACATAGAGCTTAATGGGAGATCACATCCTGGTATGGGACAGGTCCTCTGTTTGATCTTCATTTATGACCCCTCCTCCTGTAACCCTTCATGTGGCCCCTGTTTGAAACAAATTAAAGTGAGGGGAAAAAACCACTTTTTTAAAAAATGAAGATGTTTTTGCTTGTTAGCCCGAAATAGTCACAACACACTTCCTGTATTAAAATAATTAAGCTGACTCTGACCTTTCAGGAAACAGTTCAAAGTAAATAAACTTGGCATCCACACTAGATGTAAAAATCAGCTCCCTGAGCAGTGTTCTTTAGAGGAGAAAAGAACCTCTGAGTTATGCAGTTTAAGTCTCCAGTTATGCAAATAGGAAACCGGAAGCTCAGAAACTTCCACGACTTACCCAGGAGTACAGAAATGAGAGTGGAGCTCCCTTCTCTACTCCCCCTGTGCTCTTTGCCTCTGCCCATGTATGAATAGTAGCTGTCACTCTGCAGTTAAGTGTGACTATGCCTGCAGGTGCCTGCTGGTTCCAAAGAAGAGGAGGAAAAGAAACATGGGTTCATTTCGGTGTTGGCAGGCAGTGACATTTTCTGTTTCTCTTTCTTGTTGAAGTACTTGCAGCTGCGCAACATCTCGGTGGGCAATCACGCTTATGAGAGCAAGGGTATGGAGCAGTGTGCCATGGCCATCTGTCAGCACTTCTACAAGCAAGGGAACATCTACCCTGGGAATGATACCTTTGACATCGATCCAGAAATTGAAACTGGTGATGTTCTTCTACATGCTAGAGCTTCTGGTCTTACGCTTGATTTATGCCTATGATCAGTGATTTCGTTTCTGAAAACTTTGATCAGAGCAGTCTGTTACATTATTTTAAGCACCACTTAGAGTTGATATGTTTCAGGTACTGTCCTAAGACCTTTACTATAACTCAGGATTCTTAAAACAAGAACAATGAGGTCCTGGGTTCGATTCCTGACTTGGCCAGAAACAAAAACAAAACAACGCAACAACAATGCAAGGTTTGTTAAAAATCTCTATTTGATGGAAGACTGAAGTGTGAAGTTTAAGGGCACTAAGTGTTCTGACCAAGAAGGAGTTAATAAGAGACCGTGTTAGCATCTGGCTCTCACTACTGCTCTTCACCACTCTAGCCTCTTGTTTCATACCAAATCAGTCATTGAACAGGTAATATTCAATAGGATATTATGCTGAAAATTGCTGGTGCATATAGAGTGCCCTTCCTTCCTTCAATAGCACTTTAGAAGGCAGAATCTGTGCTTTGGGGTGGGTAGATAGAACAATAGGAAGGAGTAGAACAATAAGAAGGAGAACAGTTTATTACTATTAGTAAAGCTTTGTTTGTAACGTACTTAAAACATAAGCTTAGGGTCACTGAATTTTAAAATAAATAAAAAATAATTGGGAATAAGGAATTTGGGTCACATTTGTGGTGCTTAGGGACTATTCCTAGCTCTGAGCTCAGGACCAAGTCCTCCTGGCGCTTGGGGGACAATCCACACTAGGGATTGAACCAGGTTGGCTAGGTCGAGACAAGCATCTTAACCTTATTTCGACGGTCCAAATATTAAAATAATTTTAATAGACACTGAGATTTTTTCCTGAGAAAGCTAGGAATAGATTCTAATACCAACTGGTAAAATCTTAAGGTTCCAACTCCTTTTCTTTAGTGTTTATTGAGGAAAAATTGTCAATGCATAGTAGCTTTCAGAAAACAGATCCTTTACCTCTAGAAAATTTTGTCTTAGCATTGTAAGTGCTTCAAACCACTGCCTAATATACAAAAAGGGGAAGAAAGACTCCAAGTTTAGGCTTAAAAAGTCAAGAGTAGGGGCCCGGAGCGATAGCCCAGCAGGTAAGGCATTTGCCTTGCACGCTGGCTGGCCTATGCCAGCCCAGGTTCGATCCCGGCATCCCATATGGTCCCCTGAGCACCGCCAGGAGTAACCCCTGAGTGTCGCCAGGTGTGACCCAAAAAGAAAAAATAAAAGTCAAGAGTAGGGCTTGGAGAGTACAGGGAATTCATCTTGCAATGTGGTCAACCTGAGTTTGATCTTCTACACTTAATATTGTCCCATGAACACCTCTAGGAGTGATTCAAGAGTACAGAGCCAAAAATAAGCCCTGACCTCCACTGAGTAAGCCCTTACTGCCTAACCCCCCCCCATTCCAAAAAAAAGTTAGACCAAAAAATATTCATATACACAGAGGGTGGAGATATAGTACAGGAGTTCAGGCACTTCCCTTGCATGTAGCCAACCCAGCACCATATATTGGATTTCTGAGCACTGCAGGAGTGGTCCCTGAGCACAGACTCAGGAGTAAGCCCCAAAGCTCAGCTTTTTGGGTATGAGGTGTGGTCCGCCCCTTCTCCTTAAAAAAAGATAAGAATCGGGGCTGGAGGGATAGTCCAGCGGATAGGGCATTTGCCTTGCATGCAGCCGACCCAGGTTCCATCCTCGGCATCCTATATGGTCCCATGCACACTGCCAGGAATAATTTCTGAGTGCAGAGCCAGGAGTAACCCCTGAGCATAGCCGGGTGTGACCCAAAAAAAAAAAAATGATAAGGTCGATAATGGGTAGATTTCATCTTTCTTGTTTGGATGTTTTTGTTTGTTTGTTTTTTGTTTTTGCTTGGAGTCATACCCTACAGTATTTAAGGCTTATTCCTGGCTCTACTTAGAGTTGAATCCTGGCATGGACAATATGGGAGTCAGGGATGGAACCTAGGTCGGCTTTGTACAAGGCAAGTGCCTTACTGGATGTACTGCCTCTCTGGTCCTCATCTTTCTTTAGCTTATTTCTCTCCAGAAATGTTGGTGCCATTTAAGTGAATCACAGTAGCCAAGTGTTATTGATACCTTTCTGGGAACAGGATGCTGGAGATCAAACTTGGGGCCTCATATATACAAGGCAGGTGCCTTGATCACAGAGTTATGCTGCCTCTCTCAAGGTCTAGTTTAAAATGTAAATTCAAGAAAATACAAGGATCTGGGTACTTTGATCCTTTCAAGGTGCAGTTTTACTTATTTTAGATGCTAACTTTGCTTTGCTCATTTTGTACAGAATGTTTTTATGTAGAACCAGAGGACTCTTTCCACATTGGAACCCTAGAAGAAAACAAGCTCAATTTAACACTGGACTTTCACAGGTGAGAAAGCAGATGGGATTGTATTTTGTCCTTGTGTACCTGTTTTCACTATATGGGAGTCTCCTCTGTTTTCTAGACTTTTAACTGTGGAGCTGCGATTTAAACTGAAGGCCATTAATCTTCAGACTATCCGCCATCATGAGCTCCCTGACTGCTATGACTTTACTCTCACTGTAAGTGTGGGCTAGGGAGAATCTGGTTCTGTCTTTATCTAGCTGTAGGTATTGTCTGCTTGAATTAAGGTGTGGTCAAATAACACACAGGATGATATATTTGAATAGAGTTCATTGGGTATAAAAGATAAAAATCACTGTTTCCCTAGCACACCTAGCTTTTTGCTCTTCTAGCTAGTATTGTTTCTGGGAAATCTGTTGTCATCTTTACCATTGTTCTCAGACATGGTCCATTTCCCTCCTGGGGCAACTTCATTTTTTCCCTGAGGGCTAGATATGTGACTTAAGTTATAGAATACATGCCTGCCTTTGTAGGCCCTAGGTTCAGTCAGAGAACCACATGGCTCCCTGAATACTGCCATCATGTGTGGCCATAATTGCAAAATAAAGATTAAACTTTTTAGGTAGTGGACATAATAGAGGAATTAGGACACATGCTTTTTATACACCTGACCTGGTTTCAATTTCTGACACTGCATAGTCTTTAGAGCATTAGGAGCCCAGAGTACTACTGGGGTGGTTCTGTTGGTCATGGGCACTTCAGAGCCAAAGCACCACTTCATCCTTGGACCCTTGCACTGAGGTGCTGGCCTGGTTGACTATCACCTGGTGTCACCTGTGGGTCTTCTGAGCACAGTTTGGGATGTCCTTCCCTTTTATTTGGGAGGCAAATAAAACTTTTCTCTGAAAAGTGAAGTAGCTTACGTGGCTAGAGGGACGTACCTTACATGTCTGAGATACTGACTTTACTCTCTGGCATCAAATGGCCCCTGGGAACAGCTGGGTGGGACCCAGGTAGACCCCCAGCACTGCTGACCCAAGCACCACATGTTGAGCTCTACCAGAAATTACCCTGCCCCCAAGCTCTGAAATCTGGTCCCTACAAAATCTTATAATTTGGTAGTGACAAATCTTAATATAGTTCTTTCTCTCTCTTTCTGTCTCTCTCTCTCTCTCTGTCTCTGTCTATCTGTCTTTCTTTCTCTCTCTCTGTGTTTGGAGTTCATTTGATTTTCTTGAGTTTAAAAAATACTGAGCCTTTTCCTTGGCAGCTCTAGGAGTGGGCAGACATTATGCTGGCATTAGGGTCATGTGAAAGAAAGACATTTACCATCCCTGGCAGAATGGGGATAAAGCAACCAGATTCATTAAGTCTACTTGAAATTGTACATCTAAAGTGGTATCTCAGTGGTGAAAGCAGGAGAGAGGCAGCCCGCAGGCAGGCCCTGGAGGCACTGCAGCAACACATTAGGGAAAGAAACCGAATTCTGAACTGCAGAGAAAATAAAGCGGGACAACACTTTGAACCTTCACACCTGGACACCTCCCCCTCAGGTAATGTCCCTGGGGGTGTGGCTGGCAGGGTGGGTGGCTGCTCACGAAGCTGCATATTAATACAAAAAAGCAGCAAAATTCAATACCAAGAGGAAGGTAACATCCTCGAAGAGGGAAGACAAGAACCCCATCTGCTGCGCATCTCCAGAGTCCTACTTGACAATGAGAAAGGAACAGTGCCCCAGACGAATACAGCCCTGATCACCACAGCACCATGGGGAAACAAGGCAGATCCCCAGCTTGAAGGGCAGATGAAGAAAACAACCCTGAAGACTCGAAAAAGAATACAGATGTACATAATCTCTTTGACAAAGACTTCAGAGAAGAAATGGTGAGGATGTTTAACAAGCTCAATGACAGAATGGAACAGATGTCCAATAAAATACAGGAGGACATAAGAGAAGCAGTGGAAAGGGCAATCAATAAATTATGGGAGGGAAGAGAGCAGAAATGAGAACAATACAAACAGAAATATCATCAATAAAAAACTCAGTAGATGAAATGAAAAAATGCAATAGGGGCTCTCAACAGCAGGGCGACAGCAACGGAAGACAGAATCAGTGAGAATAACGATGGCTGCAGAAAGCACTCAGGGAAATGCAACAGATGAAAACTGACTAAAAAAAATAGATCAGCAGCAGAATAGAGAACATTGGGATGAATCCAAGAGGAGCAACATAAGGATCATCAGAATCCCAGAGGAACAGGAAGGCAGCCCCAAAGAAATAAGTACAGTTAAAAAAAATCCTTGCAGAAAAGTTCCCAGAGTTAAAGGATGCAGGCATCAAATCGAAGAAGCCCAAAGGATACTAGCAAAAGAGACCCCAGTAAAAAGACTCAAGACATATCCTTCTCAGAATAATGGATGCCATAGATAGAGACACAATTCTTCAAGCAGCAAGAAGGAAGAAGGAAATTTTATACAAAGGAGCATCCATTTGACTTTCAGCAGACCTACCAGAAGAGACTCTCCAAGCCCAAAGGCAGTGGTGGGATACAGTGGGAAAAAACTCAATGAAATGAAGGCCTTACCAAGAATTCTTTACCCAGCTAGACTCTCATTCAGATTTGAAGGACAGATACACAGCTTCTTGGATAAACAACAGCTCAGGAACTTCATAGACTCAAAAACAACCTTAAGAAGGGCTGAGAGGA
>JAJIBD010019767.1:0-15160 GCA_021461705.1 Cryptotis parvus | reverse complement strand
GGTCATACAGTGTTACAGCACCCATCCCTCCACCAGTGCCCATTTCCCACCACCAATGTCCCTGATTCCCCCGCCCAGACTGCCTCTATGGTAGGTTCTTTATCTCTTTTCTCTCTTTCTCTTTCTCTCTCTTTCCCTTCTCTTACAAACTCTGGATTTCAATACATACATTTAGTGGTTATCATGTATGTATTTTTGACTGTATTTAATGCTCAGATCTAGGCTGGTATTACCACTTTCAACAATAATTATTACACAGATCCCTTCTCTATCTTACCCAACCTCTGACTCCCACGTTTGTGGTAGATTCCACCTTTGACAAAACCTCCTGATCCATGTCTTGCCTGATCTTGGATATTAATTTCATAATATATATATATATATTATATCATGCAAATAAGTGCAGTCATTCTCTGTCTTTTCTCTTCTGGCTAATTTCACTCAACATGCTCCTCTCCATGCTCAGTGAATGTAGTCACTAGCCCAGATGATCCAAGAATAATGATGAGCCTTTAGGCCAAATTTTATAACTTCATTTTTCCTAATAGCTGCATAGTATTCTGTTTTGTAAATGTATCACAGTTTCTTTGTCCTGTCATCTATTCTCGTGCGCTCTGGTTGTTCCAGATTCTGGCTGTTGACATTCACAAACTTTTAATATAGTTCTTTCCTGAATCTGTCCTAAAGATGTGCAGTTAGGTTTTCCCAATATGAATATATATATATTTTTTTCAATTTTTTATTACAGAATATCAAGCTCCGTGGAGGTAGATAAATTACTAAAGAACTCCCCATATTTTTATCACCAAAATTTAAATTTAAAAATTATTTTATTTATCTACCTCCGTGGAGGTAGATAAATTACTAAAGAACTCCCATATTTTTATCACCAAAATTTAAATTTAAAAATTATTTTATTGAATCACCGTGTGATACAGTTAGAGGGGCTGTTCATGATAGTGTCTTAGTCAATGTTCCAACACCCATCCCTCCACCAGAGGACATTTCCTACTGCCAATGTACGACACGTCCCTTCTGCTTCACCCCAATCCCCCCACTCTCCACTCTGTCTCTATGGAAGGCACCTTCCTTCTTTCTCCCTCCAACTTTTTTTAAATAGAAGACTTCACACTGCCTTTTATTTATTTTTATTTATTTATTTTGCTTTTGGAGTCTCAATTGGAGATGCTTAAGGTTATTACTGGCTCTACACTCATGAATTATTCTGGGCTGTGGGGACTGTATGATGCTGAAGATTGAACCCAGGTGAGCCGCATGCAAGGTTACTGCCTGACTTGTTGTACTATTGCTCCAGCCCCTCAAATTCAACTTTCGCAATTTTTTATTATGACAATGCTGTTATAACACAAAGATTTAACAACTGAGAGATACGAACACCCAGTCTTTATATAATACAATATTTATATAGTTATATAATATTTAATATAAAATTAAATATTTATAGCATTTTACATCCAGTCTTTATATAATCAAAGATGATTGTCTCAAAACTTTCACAGATTTTCACAGCCAATTTATTCAAATCAGCATCCAAAGAACTCTGGTTATGTATGTCTCTTAAGTCTCCATTCTCTAATGCAGTCACCTTTAATCTTCCAACCGATATTTCTTTTGCTGATACTAGCCATTGTGCTGTGGAACAATGATCTTTATTTAAATTTTTTATTATACAGCCATTAGATATACAATTGCAAAGATGTACATGTTTGGGTTTCAGTCATACAGTGTTCCAGCACCCATCCCTCCACCAGTGCCCTTTTCCCACCACCAATGTCCCCTAATTCCCTCCCCACTCCCTAGCTTGCCTTTATGGCAGGCACTTTGTATCTTCTCTCTCTGTCCCTCTCTCTATCTCTCTCATCCTTTTCTTATGCATTGTGGCTTGCAATACATACATTTAGAGCTTATCATGCATATCCTTTTGCCTACATTTAGTGCTCAGTTCTAGATGGGAATTATTATTCCCAACAATTAGTACACTGTTCCTTTCTCTGTATTGCCTAACCTCTGACTCCCACACACTTGCAGTAGATTCCACCCACTGACAAAACCTCCTGATCCATGTTTTGCCTGGCCTTATTTATTGGTATCATACTATTTTCTTTTATATCCCACAAATAAATGCAGTCATTCTATATCTGTCCTTTTCCCTCTGGCTAATTTCACTCAGTATGATCCTCTCCATGTCCACCAGTTTACAGGCAAATTTAGTAACCCGTTTTTCCTAACAGCTGCATAGTATTTCATTGTGTAGATGTGCCAAAGTTTTTTTATCCAGTCATCAGTTTTCGGGCACTCTGGTTGTTTCCAGATTCTGGCTATTGTGAATAGTGCTGCTATGAAAATAAAAGTGCAGATGGTGTTTCCCTCTGTGTGTTTTTTGGCTTCCCAGGGTATATTCCCAGGAGTGGTATGGCTGGGTCAAATGGGGAGCTCAGTTTCTAGTCTTTGGAGGGAGTCCATATTGTTTTCCAGAAAGGCTGGACCAGTCAGCATTTCCACCAACAATGGATGAGAGTCCCTTTCTCCTCACATCCACGCCAGCACTTGTTGTTCTTACTCTTTTGAATATGTGCCAGTCTCTGTGCTGTGAGATGATTTTTTTTTATTGTTTTGATGCATCTCCTTAATGATTAGTGATGATGAGCATTTTCTCATATGCTGTTTGGTCATTCTAATTTCTTTTTGGAAGTTTCTGTTCATTTCTTCTCCCCAATATTTGATGGGGTTGGCTCTTTTCTTTTTATGATGTTCTACCAGTACCTGATGTATCATGGATATTAACCCCTTATCAGATGGGTATTGGGTGAATATTCTTTCCCACTCTGTGGACTGTCTTGATATATTGCTCACCATTTCTTTTGAGGTGCAGAAGCTTTTTAGTTTCATGTAGTCCCATATATTTTTCTTTACTTCCAATTGCTTTGTTAGTGGTGTTTCATCTTTGAAGATTCCTTTACCTTCAATGTCGTGGAGGAATTTTCCTATATTTTTTTGACAAACTATATATTCAGGTCTGATATTGAGATCTTTAATCCATTTTTGATCTGCCTTTTTGTGCATAGTGTTAGAGGTCCAAATTCATTTTTTACACGTCGCTGCCCAGTTTTTCCCCAGCACCACATGTTGAAAAGGCTCTCCCTTGCTCCATTTTGTACTTTTTACTCCTTTATCAAATAATAAATAATCATGTAATATGAGGATGTTGTCAGGATACTCAACTCTTCCATAGGTCCACAGGTCGAAACAATGATTTTCAAACACTTCATCCCAAAGGATTGGCAATGCTACAAACACGGGTTCATGGATTGGCTGTTCATAAATATTGCTTTGTATTCAAGGATAGTCACCACTGAATTTTCTGATTAATTAATTCATCACTAAACTCTGATACAATTAGATGCTGTGTGCTTCTTGATATGATGTAATATGAAACAATAGAACCACCTTATGAAAATATCTTGCCAGATACTAACTTGAATCTAAATGATTGTCTCTCACGATCACGATCTTCCCGTTAATCATCTATTTGCTAGAGCGGGCACCAGTAATATCTCAATATGTCCTGTCACATGCTGTAAAGCCAAGGGCATCGGCTTGGTACAGGAACATAAAGAGCCTCAAACCATTATATTAGGTCATGAGAATGATCTAATATAATTGTTACTGGCATTTGGCATATCAAATACAACACGAGCAGCTTGCTAGGCTTGCCGTGCGGGAGGCATACTCTATAAACACCTCCAAATAAAGCCTTTATTGATGAACCGCGGCCGCAGCGCGCGCGAGCCGGGCTGTGATGGGCTGGTCGGCTGGGTGGAGTTCTGATGAGAGGGAAGTCCAATGTGGAAAATGGCGGCGCCCATGGAGTGGGTGGGGGTCGCTCTGGCTTGTTGTGAGGGTTCTGCCGGGTGGTGGGCCAAGGCGGAACCCACCATGCCTCCCGACTGCCTCATGAACGGCTGGGCACAGAGAGAGCAAGGAACCGCTCTGCCCCATGTCTGAGAGTCTCTGGACCAGCATACCTGGGCCGGATTGAGGAAGAAACTGCTCCAGGGTGGGTGTCGATGATCCGGCTGTGATGGGCTGGTCGGCTGTCTCTAGCTAACTTTAATTTACATTGAATGCAGGAGATAAATGACGCCACATGAAACTAATAAACAAATATAGAATGTGATATATTCTAACAACTGTAGTTTTCAACAGCTGCTGTTAAAATCTTGAAAACTATTGTCAGTTTCTCCCAAAGTTGATGATATAACCTCTTTGGGGGTGCTAGAATAATAGAGTGAAGTTAAAAAAAAACACTTAGAGGGATGGGTGCTGGAACAGTGTATTACTGAAAACCAAACATGAAAATCTTTGTAACTGTATATCTCACGGTGATATAATAAAATATTACAAAAACCTCTTAGTTGCATAATGAAAGTAGATTTCCAGAAGGGCTCTCAAAGAGAGCAAAATAAAGAAGAAAATTGTCTGCCGTAGAGGCAGCTTGGTTTGGGGGAGGGGCACTGGGACTTTGATGGAAGGACATGTGTACACTGGTTAAGGAAGGGACAGGTGTTGAAACACTGTATGACTATAAGCTAATCATGAACAACTTTGTAACTGAAAGTTTCTGATGAAAGCTGTTTTGATGTTTTGTGGGGGAAGGGTGGGAGAAGGAAGTCCTCTTTACTTAAAATTTATTGTAAATCCATTGGTTTTTTATGGTTTTAATTTGTTTCAATTTCAATCAGTTGCAATTTGCAATTTTTGTTGCCTTTTAAAAATTATTTTAGGTCACACCATGTGACACTCAGCGATTCTTCTTGGCTCTGTGCTGAAAGATCACTCTTGCTGAGCTCAGGATTGCATATGGTGTGCTGAGATGCAACCAGGATCGGCATTGTGCAAGACAAAGACTTATACACTGTGCTATCAATTCAGCTCTTTCTGTTACTCTTTAATCATCAGACTTTTTGCGTCTTTGGCTAAAGGGGTACTTCTCATGGCATTATGTTAAAAATGACCTTTAAAAACCTGTTTGTGACTTTTGATAATTGCAGTTATAAATTTAGAAAACATTTGTTTATGAGTTTTCTCCAATTCTGACCTATAATCTTTATGAACTTCCAAAACTCACATTGGTTGCTAATGGTTTAATTTAATCTTTCTTTCCCAAATAGTACTTTATGAGAAAAAGGGGAAATGGAGAATTACAAATTTGCTTGAGAACTTTTATTATTTCTGAATAAAAGTCATTTCTTATTTTTCATGAGGGAAAATTTGGGGGAAATATTGTCACGTTTTATTTGGACCTATATGGCATATCTTTGTTTATATTTTATGTGTCTTTGTGTGTGTTTTAACACAAATAGTAGAAACAGAAAAGAAACATTTCTTTTCTGTTATGTGTCTATTTCTTAGAAATGGTTTCATAACATACCTCATTCCTTAAACCAATATACACTGTTTTGTTACTTAGATTTACTATAATCTATTTAATCAGGCATCCGTCATTGGACATTTAATTTATTCAATATTTTGCCATCATAGCAATGTTTCAAATGAATATCCTTATAAATACATGATAAGAATGCAAATTTATCATTAAAAGTTACTGAAAGTGGAATTGTTTAATGAAAAGAAAGGTGTAGGGTTGTTTGGTTGGTTGGGTTTTGGCCACACTTAGCAAAGCTACTCGGCTTTGCACTCAGGTATTACTCTTGGTGGTGCTCGGGAGGTTTTATGGTGTGCCGGGTCGGTAGTTGAAGGCAAAAGCCCTACATAGTATTATCCATCTATCCTGGCACTCTGGCTCCAAAAGGTGCAGTTTTAATAGTCAAGGTTTGGCCCACAGAGGAGGTTCTATTTAATCCTCCTTCCTGTCATGTGCTGAATTATCTATAGTTTCTTTCTGTGGTTTCAGTTACCTGTTATCAACAATGATCTGAAAATATTAAGTACAATTAGACATTTTGAGAGAGATCCCATTTACTTAACTTTAAAGTATACTGTAATGGTTCTATTATTTTAGTTATTGTTTTATATATCTCTGTGCCTAAATTTACAAATTAAACTTTTCATAGGTATGTATTTGTAGGAAAAATAAGCATAAACGTGAGCAGTGTTTTGGAGCATTCACTAAGGATCTTGAAACAAGAACTTCCAGATCAGAGTGCCCATCTGTCTATACACTTGCAAACATAGCTATACTCATATTTGGGATTTTATACTATAAAAAACAATTCATATACTTATATTCTTAATGAAAATTATATGATAAAGGAACTTCAGCAAGAAATAATGTTACCAAACAAGTCTCTCCAGAAGAATCCATTGACTAATAAAACCATTCTGTATTATGCCATAGGATCATTCTTGTATTCCATGTATTTGCATTGATTGAGCCAGCCACATAGCTAACTTTTTGGTAATATTTTATTATACCACCATGAGATATACAGTTACAAAGATGTACATGTTTCAGTCATACACTGTGGCAGCGCCCATCCCTCCACCAGTGCCCAATGTCTCCAATTCCTTACCCCCTCCCCAGCCTGCCTTTATGGTACGTTCTTTATCTCTTTTTTTCTTTCTCTTTCTCTCTCTCTTTCTTTCTCTCTCTCCTCTCTCTCTCTTCTCTTACATATTGTGGCTTGCAATATATATATTTAGAGATTATCATGTATATCCCTTTGCCTGGGATTGTTTCTTGAAATAACTTTCTTCTTATGCATAAAGATGTTCATCTGGTCAAAGGAATTTGTTTAGCATCTCAGTTCTAAGCTGGTATCATTTTCAACGATTTTTAGCACACTGTTCCCTTCTCTTTCTTACCTAACCTCTGACTCCCACACACTTGCAGTTGATTCCACCTATTGACAAGACCTCCTAATCTATGTTTTGTCTGACACTGGATATTGGTATCATAATATATGTGCATATATGTGTGTGATGCAAATAAATGCAGTCATTCTATTTCTGTCCTTTTCTTTATGGCTAATTTCACTCAGATAATTTCATTTAATTTCATATTCCTCTCCATCCATTATAGGCTAATTTTATAACTTCATTTTTCCTAACAGCTGCATAGTATTCCATTGTGCAGATGTACCATAGTTTCTTTATCCAGTTGTCTGTTCTTGAGCACTCTGGTTGTTTCCAGATTCTGGCTATTGTGAATAATGCTGTACATAGATAGCTTTTACAGAAAATTGCAATAGGGAATATTTCTTGAAATCATTTTCTTCTTATGCATAAAGATGTTCATCTGGCCAAAGGAATTTGTTTAGCATCTAAGTTTTGCCAATGGTATTATTATATAGAATGATAATACAATTTAATCAGTTATTACAATTTTCCCCTATCTCTCTAAATTAGTTTTGTTTGAAGACACAAGAAATCTATAAAGCATGTTAGGTACTTTTCAGACTTGTCTTTGTTAATCTTTTTCAAGCCTAAAAAAGAAACTCTCTTATTCTTCCTTGATGTTCCCATATGGATAATGAATAGTTTTGAAACTTTTTCCTAAAAGGACCTTATGAATAACAGCTTGTTCAGAGTCCCTTACAAAGCACATATAACATACAACTCATGGACAAGTGCTGAGAATAAAACTTCCTAACTTGCTTTTGTTCGAGAAACTATGGACAAGAGCAGAAGCGGTGTCTAGTGTGCTCACAGAAGTGGTTCTTCAGTTTAGACCACCCACCTAAAAATGTTTCTTGCCCATCAGATCTATTTGGGGCCGTAAAAGGCAGAATGCAGCTATGTGCCTAGCAGACACTAAGTAGATGCAGTCTGAACTTTATAATAGGCTCTGTGATAAAAGAAAATTGTGGAAATACATTAGCATTTGTGAAGAATGGAAGATGTGAAGAATGAAGCAATGGAAGATGCCCTTTGTTCTACTTAATGCTGTTAAATGCACTGTGCTACATGCTTTCCCTTGTAAAAAAAGGATGGTGCCACTCAATCAACCACCATTAGCAGAATTTGCACTCAAAGTTTTTTTTTTCCAGCCATCGTAATGAGTTTGTATTAACCCAACTCACCTCCCTTTTTTTGCCTAGGCCCTCTTGAACCAATGCCACATACTGTGAAGCAGCTGCTTAGACCTAATATTGGAGTGAGTAGTGAGTTATCTGTCCTCTCAGGGGATTAATTCCCATAGAATGTGGACTCATTATCACAAGCCCATAGCCCTCTGAGCTCCCTGGCCCCACATCCATAATGTATTTTATACAGTGCTATTTAACTAGAGGAACATGAGTGTCTGGGAAAAGTCATGCCTTGACTAAGAAAGAGAAAATTCTAACTATTCCAATTTATAATCAAAATAATAAAGATTACCACCTGGTCTGAACTACATTCCATGTACTCAGAAAAGTACTGAGATGAGATTTATGCAAAATATTTAGTGATCCGTTTTGAGAGGCATACACAAAGAAAATACACTAAAATTATTTCTTGCTCTCTTCATCTCAGACTTATTGCAAACAGGGTGAACACTAATAAATAGCATTCTTGAAACTTAAAGGAATTTAACTCCACAAAAAATTGTGAATATATGGTAGTATTGAACAATATAGTAGCTTTGAATTTCCATGTTCGGTGAATACCAGTTTCTATATAGGGGCCTACCTATATCTTAAATACTTAACAGACAATAAAGATTAATCCTAAAAATTAGTCATAGGTCCAGTCCATTTTTAGGTGGAAGACCAATTTTTGAAAATTGAATCACCATGAAATACTCAGTTACAAAGTTGTTTGTGACTGGAAACGTCATATGCTTTTCCAACACCTGTCTCTTCACCAGTGTATATTTGTCATCATCAATGTCCCCAGTTCCCATCCCACCACCAGTCCCACCCCCATATACGGCCCATTTCTGTGGAAGACACTTTTCTGCCATGTTTTAATGGAGTCAAAGACAAATTTTGACAGAGTCAGGAAGCAAAATTCATCTAGTATGTCTATGTTAAAGAAATAAAATCTATGAGTGTTATTTGCAGTGCTTCTGAAGGGCAAGTACTTGCCCTACCTACCTCCCTGAGGGTGCCGCAGAGTTTTCAGCAGAAGAGAACTGATGTTTCCATGAATTTTAGCTGCTTAACTTGCATCTCCTCAGAAACTTAATCAGAAATTGGTAGAGCAGGGCTGGTGGATGAGTCAACAACCATTCCCTTCTTAAACAAATATTCCCCTATAACAATTTTCAACTATTGTGTTAGTGAATTCTAAGTTATAAATAACTATAATGTTTAGGTTATACTTACTAAGTATTAGCTTATTTCTCTTAATTTGTGAAACAACATAGACATGTTTAACTGATTCTTAGAGATAACAATCAGCATAAAATAAGTTGTGTAATAATATTGATATAATTCTAGATAAATTGAATATCTGAGATAGTTTTATTAGGTCATCTTAGGCACATAAAAATCTGCTATAAATTTTCTGTTATAAATTTGAAACATCGAAATATAAATTGTCGGGCGCCTCCGCGGGGGGTCCCCCGACAGTGCCGGGAAGCGAAGTTCCCTTCTACCTCGGAAGCAAGCGAGGAACGGATGAAAACTCAGGAATCCGATGCAGTTTTAAAGGCTTTACTTATTACAGGTTCAGGCATACAAATCAGCAAAAGGAAAAACCCGATGCTTAGGATTCCAGGCTAGGAACCCCAGCCACGTGTAGGCCAAGATGGCGACCACCACGTAAAGGGAGAAAAAACCTTCCAAGGGGAAATGAGCGCTCACAAGGAGACAGATCCCACAAGGAAGAAAAGGGCGCGAGCGGGAACCGGCTAGTTTATATCCCTGTAACTCAGACCTTCCCCCCACTGTTATGGAAAGCAGGGAGGGTCCAATGCCCTTAGGTAATCCATCCCTGCACCTCACCTAGGGCCTTTACTGTGCTAATGTTTTGAGCCGAAATCTGCTTAGGAATGCTTTTTGAGGTGTAGAGAAGGGGGTTTCTGAGATGGCATGTCCTTGACCAACACCAATGCCAGTTAAATATTTCTCCAAGCCTTCACAAGTCTCCTCTACTTCATTGTAGTTTTATATTTTAGTTGCCTTTGAGTATATCAGGGAGCCATGCTTGTTTACTTGGAAGCAAACAGCATTTCTCTCTGGTCTAATTACTTAGGTGTCCTACGTGGCCAGGCTAATATGCTGGTAAGATCTAGCTAGTCCCACGATGATTGTGATAGCATGGGAGAATATTTATACCAGCTAGTACAGCATACATGGCCGGATAAACTGTCACATTTAGACTACCCCATTATCTACGGAGTGATTTGCGGGAGGCAATCCAGAGCAGATGCAGCGGCCCTTAGGAGTCCTGCAACAATAAATCTCCCCATATTCTCAAAAAATTCTTTGTGTTCAATACACACAGATTTTGAAATCAATCAGGGAAGAAACAAGCAATGAAGGTAATAATAAATCATAATTTCTAGTAGTTACTGGCAAGTTACTATAGGCTATGGCCATCAGGATTGTTTGGCCTTTTGCAGCTACATCAGCATCCAAGATTGAAGCATGGCCTGATGTTGCTTTTGGTGCTTTTAACCCTCTTCTAAGCCTTTATTGTGGTATACCTGTCAGGATTGCCTCAAGACCTACAATGATGCCGGGATGCTGGACAGAAGTGTTTTTCCTCCACTCACAGCAGAGCTTCGGTCTCTGTAGTGACAGGAATCAAAGGGAAGACTCAAGCATTCAAGCTGCACTCTCCAGCCTTGGAGCTATATCGCCAGCCTGGGCAAGCTCTTTTAAGCCTCTGAGAGCCGCCAGGACTAGTTGTTGGGGGGATTGGGAGTTGTTGTGGATTTCTTTGTTTGATTTTGGAGTTTTGGACCACACCTAATGGTACCAAGAGGCTACTCCTTGCAAGATGTACAGGAGACCATGAAGTGTTACGGATCAAACCCAGGACACAAAGCATGTGTTCCAGCTCTTTGAGCTATATCCTCACCCTCGGGACTGGTTTAAGTATTTTATACATTTAATTCTCCTTAATCCTAAACCTACAGAAAGTAAACTATCTAAGGTCACACAGCTAGGAACTTGGTAGGATTGGAACCTAGGGATATTTGAGTAGATGGGGTGAAGATTTTTGTAAATCTTTCTGCAAGGAGAGTAAAAAGAGATATTACATTGATAAATATCTACCTGAATCTTAAATATTTGGGATATGAAAATTCAAATGAAATGGAGTACTTAGAAGTCTTAGGGATACTAAAAAGCTGGGAACATCATAATAATAATTATAGATTAGTAATTGAATTGTTCATTTGATTTGGAGGAATTTACAAAGCTTAGAGAATCGGGCAACAAATAACTTATTGTATATAGAAGTGAATTACAAATATCTAACATGCTTATGAAAGTGGGGATGGAAATGGGGTGGAGTCAGATATTGCCATTTCAAGACTAGAACAGGAATTGGGAAAGTTAAAAATGGCTTTCACTAGACATTAGCATACATTCTCTAAGGCAGGGGAAAATGTGAAAACAAGATTATTTTAGTTAATACCCATTGTCTCGAGTTGCAGAGTTTAAACCTTTGTGGATTAGAGATTTGTGGCAATTCAATACTACTGAATGCCATAAAACACAGGATATTGAGATTCCAAGATTAAGACTCTAGCAATTTCAAGACAATAAACTGCTGTGGGAGATGGGACACTAAAAAATCCCAAGGATTTAAATTGTAAAGCCCTGGATATGTTAAACACTAATTCCCCAGCCCTTCATGTCAACCACAATTTTTGCCTCTAGGAAAGAGAAAATAGTTTTGGGGGATACGGGCCTGGGTGGCAAATAAGGGGAAAATGACTTGGGAAGGAATTTCGAGCCTCCATCCCAATTAGCTTTAACTGGAACAGATTCTACTTTGTAATGAGTGTTCCTGCATAGAATTTCATGTAATAAAAGCATTCCAGACCGCACATAAAATGATAAAACACTTCAGCAAGGAAAAATACGACGTGGAACCTTGGAATAGTTTTCTAATAGATAGAACACCCTAGGCCTTTGCCCTTGTTGAAAACAAGAACAGACAAAAGCAAGAATGTTTTGACTCAGAGATTGGAGGGTCAACAAACAAGTCAGTGAATCAGTCATGAAAGCAATAACTGGAAGCAAAAACAACAAATGATAATAGCAGTTACCATACTGAGCATTGACTTTAATCTGGGTACAGAACTAAATATTTATATAGATTGTGCCATATCCTTTCTACAGCTTTATTAGACTTGTCTTCCTGTTGTTCATCAATTTGCTTGAGCAGGCACCAGTAACATCTCCATACATCCTGTAGCCAGCTAGGGTAGCCCAAGGGCATCTGCTCACTCCAGGAACATGAAGAGCCTCAGACCATTCCTTCAGGTCATGGGAATGGACGTCTATAATTGTTACTGGTTTTTGGCATAACAAATATGACACGGGTAGCTTGCCAGGCTCTGCCGTGTGGGTGGTACACTCTCAGTAGTAGGTTCTCATCTCGGGCATTTACTGATGAACTGGGGAGACATTGGCTTTTTCTTGGGTAGAGCTCTGACGAGCTGTGGAGTCTGGATGCTGAAAATGGCGGCCCTCATGGTGTGGGTTGTTCCTCTTACTTCTTGCGAGGCTCTGTTGGGATGGTGGGCCAGGGCTAGAACCCGCCTTCCGTCTCAGGTGTCTCATGATCAGCTGGACACAGGGAGAGTCGGTGCCTCATGATCAGCTGGACACAGGGAGAGTCTGCCCTGTGTATTTGAGTCTTCAAATTATTTTAAATATAACAACCCTAATATTTTTTGGAGGGGAATGATTTGGGGGGTCATTCCTCCTGATTCCTGCATTCATATGCACAGCTTATGCATGTGAGCTTAACCTCTGTGATATCTCTAGATATCACAGAGGTATCCCCAACTATCCTAATTTTTTAAGTTTCCCTAAAGTAGGCAGAGAAAGCCCTTTTAAGTTGTATGATGCCTTATTGACAGTAACTTATGAAAAGAGAGAAATTAATTATAGAGGGCCAGGGAAATAGTCCTCAGACTCAGGGCTTTGTGATGCCTATTTATTAGACACTATCATCTTATTTCAGATACCTCTATTTGGCATATCTAAGGCTTATTTGAGTGGTCTAAGTATCACTGTCATTCCGTTCATCATCGATTTGCTCGAGCGGGCACCAGTAATATCTTCATATGTCCTGTCTCATGCTAGTAGAGCCCAAGGGCATCTGCTTGCTCCAGGAACATAAAGAGCCTCAAGCCATTCCATCAGGTCATGGTAATAAGGTCTATAAGTGTTACTGGTATTTGGCATATCAGATACGACACGGGTAGCTTGCCAGGCTCTGCCGTGCGGGTGGCATACTCTTGTAGTCACCTATAAATCCAGCTATAAATTTATATTTAGAAGAAATATTTGGGTCTTAAAATACATTGATTCAACTTGCTGCCATTGTATAAGCATGTAAAAAAATAAATGCTCTGTGGGGCTGGGCAGAGAACTCGGAAGGTGGTCTAAGTACATAGGAATAAACCAAATAAGGACATTTTAAAATCTTATCCTTCAAATTGATTTAATAATTGTTTCTGTTTTTACACAGTTGAAATATATTTCTGTTTAAAGTATCCATCTCTTTGAATCAGTTAAATTTAAGTTCAGAAGAACAAATCCAAATTGCCCCTAAAATCAGGGATATCTGAGAGATTATTTGAAGAGGGCAATGTTTCATATAGAAATAATTTCGATAGAAAAAAAAGGAAACAGAGATCGTAGAAATAGTAGAGTGCATAAGGTGTTTACATTGCACACAACAGACCCAGGGTTTAATCCCTGTACCACATGCAGTACCCCAATCCCCATAAATAGTGAACTCAGCATTAAGCCAAGAGGCAATTCCTAGTACTGTCGGATGTGGCCCCAAAACAAGACAAAAATAAAAGAAAATATTTTCTTCATTGAAAGGATTTTGTTATAATTACTTGTTTGCTTATAAAAATTTAATAAATTAGCTCATTTAACAAAATTTTATTGAATACCTGCTATGTACTCTGAAACTATATCTCAAACATCCAAATTTGAGAAACTGATTTGTTTGATATCCTTAAGCCTAAAGAATTTGTGAAATTACTAAATCATTCAGGTGGCATCTATTGATTACGATAACTTTTCAGACCACATTCAATTGTTATTTTAAATAGTCACATTGTTAAAGGGGGTGCAGAACTTGTAGATTCTATGTCATGAAACAAGAAATTTAGAAAGAAGGATGCACTTTCCTGTATTTTCCAGGTCATCAGTTAAACAAACGAATAAACTGTATAACTTCAGGTTGCAAATTTCATTCCATAAGCCTCAGCTTCCTCATCTCAAATGTGGGGTCAATAACACTTGACTTATAACGTAAGATAAATTATACCATGTTTTTAGAATAGTGTCTGACATGTCAAAATTCTTAACATGTTTACTGTTATTGTGATCATTATTTTCCAAGTAAGAGGACTAAGGCACGGAGAGAAATGGAGCTAGTCCAAGGCCACAGACTTTTGTGATATTGGAGCAAGTTTTAGAATCCAGATCTCTATTAATCATTATTAATTACTCAATTTAATCTTTAAAAGCAGGAAATGCGATCATTCTAGACCTGTGAGAATTGTTTTGGCTCATCCAGGGGAAGAATAGTAATATATTATAAAATAATTATTGACATAAGAAAATAATTTCTTGGGATCTGGAGAGATAGTTTGGAAATTAAAGTGTTTGCTTTTGCAAGTAGCCAACTCTGATTCAGTGCCCTGCCAGCACAAGATGGAGGAAGTAAGGTAGGGAAGAGAAGGAAGGAATGAGAGGGAGGTAAATAAGAAAAAGCAAGTCAGGAGGGAAAAAACAAGTATTATATGATATTGCTTATGTGTACAGTATAAGTGTAGAATACTGATGGACAGAAATATAAAAGACAAACTAACACTGAAATTGGAATTAAGGGTGCCCAAGTGAAAGAGAGTGAGAGAGGATTACAGAGTAAGAGGTGTAAGTAAAAATGAAATCCTGGACTCGAAAATAAAACAATAAGAAATGGATAGCAAACAAATAGGGACAGTTCCCAGAGTTGGAGTGCTTGGATGTCATGTCTCTAGTGG
>JAJIBD010019766.1:0-10877 GCA_021461705.1 Cryptotis parvus | reverse complement strand
ACGCTATTAGGATGTCTACTAACGATTTAAGTTGGATCTGTATGTCTGCGATTTAAAACTGATTTACCACTGGTTTACACCATGTGTCCACAGATCAGTGGTAAGAGTTGAGAAGCTCCTTGGGCCAGAGCAATAGTACAGTGGGTAGGGCCTTTGCTTTGCATGTGGCCAACCTGGGTTCAATTCCCGGCATTCCATATGGTTCCCTAGCACTGCTGAGTGCAGAGCCAGGAGTAACCCCTAAGCACTGCCCAAAAACGGAAAAATAAAAGAGTTGAGAGTGCCTTTACATAAGAGTTGTTTGTTTTTTTTTTTAAATTTCAGGCCACAACTGATGATTGTAGTTCAAGGGGGCTACTCCTGGCTCTGCACTCAGGAATCACTCCTGGTGGTGCTCAGGAGATCATATGGGATGCCGAATGTGGAACCTGGTAGGCCTCATCCAAGGTGACACCCATTGTACTAGTGCTATGGCTCCAGTGAATGATATTTCAAATATTTAAAAGGCCCTTGGTAGAAAAAGGTTCAATACCACAGGTATAAAATAGAAGGTGGACCCCTACCTAACATCACACAAAAAATTAACTCAAAACAGGCCACTGATCTAAATGAAAGCTCTAAAGCTATAATAACCTGAAGGAAATAAGAATAAATCTTCATGACCTTGGGTAAGCAATGGTTTCTTAATGATGCCAAAACATCCAAGTGATAAAAATAAAAAACAGATTCTTGGACAAAGTGAAAAACCTCTGCTTCAAGGGCCATCATCAAGAAGGTAAGGACAGCTCCCACGCTGAATTATAGCTGATAAAGGATTACGTGCATGGTCTGTAGGGAACTCTACAGCTCAGTACCGGGGCAAAGACTTAAATTGATTATCTCCCAAAAAAGTAAATTTTGTCACCAATAAGCACTTAAAAAAGATGTTTAGCAAGTCTATCTTTTTCTGTTTTGGGGCCTCTTAGGGTACCCATAGGTACTCAGGGAGCTACTCCTGGTTCTGTGCTCAGGAGTGAGCCGGGTCATGACTTGGCGTTACTCGCTGTCTTGTTGGGCACCGTATGTGGTGTCAGGGATTCCAAGTGGGGCTGGCCCCCAGCATCACCAGGAGCAACCCCCATGAGGACAGAGCCAGGGATATCCCTCAAACCAAACTCTGGAATCAGACCTTTTTCTTCTTTTTTGGGTCACACTTGGCAATTCTCAGGGTTAGTTCTGGCTCTGCCTCAAGAATTACTCCTGGCAGTGCTCTGGGGTCCTTGCGTGATGCAGAGGATTGAACCTGAATTAGGCGCATGCAAAAGCAAACACCCTCCACAGACACTGTTGGGACTGTAAAATAGTAGAACAACTTTGATAAAGCGATTCTGAAGTTCCTCGAAAGATTACAAATGGCGCTACCAAATGACCCAGCAATTCTATTCTTTTTTTTTTTTTTTTTTGCTTTTTTGGGTCACACTTCGGCAATGCTCAGCAATGCTCAGGGGGTTACTCCTGGCTCTGCACTCAGGAATCACTCCTGGCGGTGCTCGGGGGGACCATATGGGATGCCGGGATTCGAACCCGGGCCGGCTGGGCCGGCCGTGCAAAGGCAAACGCCCTACCCGCTGGGCTATCGCTCCGGCCGCAATTCTATTCTTAAATATCCAAGAAAAGTTAAACCTAAAGTTACGCACACCAAAAACTTGTACACAAATAATGCACAGCAGCATTACTATAGCCACAATGTGGAAACAATCCAGACGTGCATGAATTCAGTGGATAAGCAAAATGTAACCACAAAATGGAATATAATTTGGCAGTAATACAAAATGAACTTCTGGGGGCCAGACAGACAGTACAGGGGATAAAACACCTGCCTTGCATGCAGTCGACTCCAGTCTGATCTATATGGTAGGTCACTCTATATGGTACCCTAAGGCCCACTTAGGAGTGACCTCTGAGCAGAGAACCAGGAATAAGGCCTAAGCATCTCTTGGTGTGGACAAGCATGGATAAAAAATTAAAGGGAAAGAAACATCACAGTAAACCTTATGTAGGGGCCAGAGTGATAGTACAGCAGGTAGGGCATTTGCCTTGCAAATGGATTGCCCTTGTTTGATCCCCAGCATCTTATGTGGTCCCCGAGTACTGCCAAGAGTAATTCCTGAGTGTAGAACCAGGACTAACCACTGAGTATCATCAGAAGTGACCCAAAAAGCTACTCCCCCTCAAAAAAAAAAAAAAAAAAAACACCAAAAAGCCCATATGTCCATAGCGCCTGAGCGGTAGTAGAGCAGGAAGGGTGTTGCCTTGCACGCGGCAGACCTCGTTTCTGAGCCCCGACATCCTGTATGGTCTCCTGAGCACCACCAGGAGTGATTCCTGAGCACAGAGCCAGGAGTAACCCCTGAGCATTGATGTGTGTGACTACCCACCCCACCCGAAAAAAGCAAAAATAAACCAGAAAACCCATATGTTAAAAAAAAAAAATTACCACATCATCTAACTTTGGCTTATAAAAAAATGTCCACATTAGGCAGATTTTTGCTGTAGGGAAGGGGACATTCTGTTGTGCTCACAGGGCTATGCAATGCCAGGGGCCAAACCCAGCCTGCTTTCTACCCATGAGTCATAGCCCTTACTATATGGAATCTTGAGAGAGAACATCAGTTATTGTCAGGGGCTGATAGGAAGAATGGAGAGGGAATACTGGTGGTTATTTGGGAGCATGTTATAGATGCTTTAAAATTAGGTAATTAGGAAGAGGCTGTACATTGGGGAATACATGGAACATCTCTGAACTGCATACTTCTGGTGGTGCTCAGCCGGACCACATGGGGTCCTGGGGACTGAACCTTAGACATGTTCAAGGCAAACCTCCCTACCAGCTGTTCTATTGCTCCAGTACTGTTTTTTTTTTTTTTTTTTTGCTTTTTGGGTCACACCAGCAATGCTCAGGGGTTACTCCTGGCTCTGCACTCAGGAATTACTCCTGGTGGTGCTCGGGGACCATATGGGATGCAAGGGATCGAACCCGGGCCGGCATGGGCGGCCAGCGTGCAAGGCAAACGCCCCTACCTGCTGGGCTATTGCTCTGGCCCCGAGTACTGATATTTTTATTTTCTTTTTTTAAAGAAGAGGTTTTGGTAGTTACCAGAAGGTAGAGGAAGGAGAAATGAAATTCATGGTTTTTGTTTTATTTTTTTTTCCATACCTAAAGGTGTGCAGAGATCACTCCTGGCTGGGCTTGGGTATCATATGTGGTGCCAGGGATCAAATCCGTGTCAGTAAGGCAAGCACCCTGCCTGCTGTTCTCCCTAGCCTTCGGAAGGTCTTTCTGGTGGTGGGTTGTACGGACTGGTAGTTGGAGTGATATTATTCATATAACAGTGCTAAGGTAATTCCCTCAAGTAATAAACCAATGATTAAAAAAATGACATTCAGAAAGGCTTTATCCATGAGTAACAGTGTATAACACTAATTTTTAAAAAATATTTTATTTTTTGCTTTTTTGGGTCACACCCGGCAATGCTCAGGGATTACTCATGGTAGTGCTCAGGAGACCATATGAGATGCCGGGATCGAATCTGGGTTGGCCACGAGCAAGGCAAATGCCCTACCCGCTGTGCTACTGCTCGGCCCCTCTGACACTAATTTGATTATTGGTCAGCAAAGGATAAGTAGCATCTCTCTACATGGTAAATCATATATCTGTTAGGAGGAGAAAAAAAGGGAACAAAATAATCCGAGAAAGCCCTGTAGGCTAGTGAGGAAAAAATTCACAATCTAAAGTGAAAACAAACATCAAAATATCCAACAAGGGGCTGGAGTGATAGACTAGTGGGCAGGGCATTTGCCTTGCCTGCAGCTGGATTTGGGTTCGATCCCCAGCATTCCATATGGTCCCCTGAGCACTGCCAGGAGTAATTCCTGAGTGTAGAGCCAGGAGTAATGCCTGAGCATTGCCAGGTGTGACCCAAAAAAGAAAAATAAAAATTCAGCAAGGCACAGGATGTACCAAATTATATAGTAAATTATCACCGATTAAAAAAGGAACTATATCTTGCTTATTTGCAAGGTTATTTCTGTTTGTTCTAGGCGACATGTGGTGCTAAAGTTTTGCTCCTCATTCTTAGCTCAAGGATTCCTTCTGGCAGGGCTTGAGGGGTGGTAGGGGGTGCTGGGGACAGAACTAGAGTTGGCCCTGTGCGGGCAAGTGTTTTATCTCCTGCTCCCAAAACATTACTTGTCCGCAGGGAGAAGAAATGATTCCCCGTGGAGGCATGTCAAGAGGGAGAATGGTGGTATTATTTGTATTTGAATTATAAACCATGTTGCTACAACCAGCTAAAGAGTAAACTCAACAAAATTAAATCAACAACCCCCTCATAGTGGGGGCCAGAGCGATAGTACAGCTGATAGGGCGTTTGCCTTGCACACGACCAACCTGGGTTCAATCCCCAGCATCCCATATGGTCCCCAGAACACCGCCAGGAATAACTCCTTAGTGCAGAGCCAGGAGTAACCCTGAGCATTGCTGGGTGTGACCCAAATATAAAACTGTAGTAAAGCTAACAAATTAATTCTGTCACTTATATTTTCTACCTCTTTTTTGGTTTTTGGGCCATACCTAGTATTGCTCCAGGGCTACTCTGTGTCTGTGCTTGTGGGGGGGTCACTCTGGTGGTGCTTGGGGGATCAACCTGGGGCCTGCTGCATGCAGTGTGAGAGCTTTAATCCTATTTCTCTGGCTTCTCTGACTTATATTTTTCCAAATAGAAATGCACCAATGAATCAAATTACATTAGATTGAGATTGAAGAGAAATAGTTTTAAGAGGGTTCCCATTTCCAACAACTCATTTACTTTCTATTGACTACCTGATAAAATCTTTGTATTTTACGTAACATTCTCTACAGAAAAATAACTGGTTAAGTGTGTAAACATCCTTTTTTCTTTTCTGTGCCCAAGTTCTGTATCTGTAAAGAGACATGAACTAGAGTTGTGTTTTCTAAACAAATTTTTCTTCTCCTGGAACAGAATGTCTGCTAAATGTCAATTTTAATGCTATAAAATAGATAAAAGGGTTTTGCTAGCAAGATATTAGAAAACCTTCCTCCAGATACTTAAAGCACAGCAGAAAAAAAAAAAAAGACAATTTAAGTAGTAAAGCTTTAAAGTGCTTGTCTTGCAACTAGCTTGCAAGAGTTCAGTCCCCCACCCAGCTGTCAGCACTGCCAGGAGTGATCCCGGAACACAGCTTCAGCAGTAAGCCTTGAGCACCACTGGACAGTGACTCCAAAAAACACAGCAGGGTGTGTGTGTGTGTGTGTGGGGAAATCTAGGGTTAAGTAGCCACAAAAGCAATAGCTAACATTCACCACTATTATTCAGTTTTAATCACCGTAAGTAAATTAACTCATTTATATGCACAATAGGCCTATAATATTGGTAGTATTGTTTTTTTCCCCCAATTTACAGACAAGGAAATAGAGGGGCAAGTATTGCACAGTGGTTAAAAGTCCAGAATCCAACTGCTGGCATCTGAAACCTGCCTCTCCCTACTTATTAACTGTGTGAGCTTGAAGAAATTACTTAAATTTCCCAGGTGTATTTTCACTTCTAAAAGAGCGGAGAGGCTTGGGGATTGAGAACAAGAGTTCAGTCCTCAGCACTGCCGCACGCAGCCCAGTGTGATCACTGTGGGCCTCCACCGATGTCCCTGAACCACAAGGTCCAACTCTGCTCTGGGCAACCACAAAAGGAGAAAAACAGAGTAAAATGGAGGTGATGGTTGTGTTCAGATTTGGTTGCTGGATTAAATGACCGAAAAAAATTCTTTTTTTCTTTTTGGGTCGTCACACCCGGCAATGCTCAGGGGTTACTCCTGGCTCTTTGCTCAGGAATCACTCCTGGTGGAGCTTGGGGGACCATATGGGATGCTGGAAATCGAACCCAGGTGTCAGCTGCGTGCAAAGGAAAATGCCCTACCCACTGTGCTATTGCTCCGGCCCCTGAAAAAATATTATCGATCAATATGAAGTTCCTCCCAAGAGGACACAGCTATGAAGCAGAAGAGACTCCAAAGCCCCAACTTCTGGTCAGCCACATTTGTCTTTTTTTGCTTTTTGGGTCACACCCGCGATGCTCAGGGGTTACTCCTGGCTCTGCACTCAGGAATTACTCTTGGCAGTGCTTGGGGGACCATAGGGGATGCCGGGATCGAACCTGGGCCGGCTGCATGCAAACAAACACCCTACCCGCTGGACTATCGCTCTGGTCCCCAGACACAACATTTCTCCTCTGAAGACCTAAAGCCTGAGTTCAGAATCTTAACAACTGAACAAAAAACTTGCTAAGTATTCCCCTTGTTAAATAGAACATTAGTTATAGACTATTATGTTACATAGCTTTTATTCCTAACTAATCAAATGTAAAGTCAGTCCAGCTAGTTATCTTTAAAAATAAAACATTTGGAACCTTATTTTAAGTTTCTGTTGAAGAGCTTCCCGACGATCTATATTGCATTTAGACAACATCTCAGCAATGAAATGCCATGAAATAAATGTTTAATTACTTCTATTCTAGTGCGAAGTCTCTAGGTAGCTGAGCGCAGGCTGCTGCTACAGCAGTATCAGGAGAATTCAGCTGCCCACTTACAGCTCGACCAATGCCAGGAGAGGCAGAGCAGAAAGAAAATACCGGAAATCACAGGGCTGTGCTGGGTGGATTTTGCTTACCAAAACATATTTCACTTTAAAAAAAGAAAAGGTTAAATCACGTTATCATTTTTTTTTTTTTTTTGCTTTTTGGGTCACACCCGGCAATGCTCAGGGGTTTCTCCTGGCTCTGCACTCAGGAATCACTCCTGGCGGTGCTCGGGGGGGGCCATATGGGATGCCGGGATCGAACCCGGGCCGGCATGGGCCGGCTGCGTGCAAGGCAAACGCCCTACCCGCTGGGCTATCGCTCCGGCCCAATCACGTTATCATTTAAATTTAAGTACAAAACCCAACAAGCAAAGCAGAGTATTTTGAAGATTAGTCACGGTTTGGTTCCCCTGTCTGTGTTAGTTTCTGACAACCCTAAGTGCAGGGGGCACAACACAATGCAGATGTATCATTTTAGACCCCTAGAACCAAAAGGTCGGCAGGGTAGAGAATCGGCTTTACTTTTTTTTTTTTTTTTTTTGGGGGGGGGGTGTCACACCCGGTAATGCTCTGGGGTTCCTCCTGGCTCTGCACTCAGGAATCACTCCTGGCGGTGCTCTGGGGACCATATGGGACGCCAACCTGGGTTGGCTGCGTGCAAGGCAAATGCCCTATCTGATGTGCTACCGCTATGGCCTCTAGAGAATCAGTTTTAATGATTTGTCCAGTGTTGTGAGATTGCCCTTCAGTCCAAAGCCTGAGATGGAGGCTGAATTTTGGTCCTAGAGTATTACACTGGTTCCTTCTATAATGACAATGGGCCTACTAGATAATCCAGGCTAAGCTCCCTATATGAAGGTTAGATTCACCTGCATCCCAATTCCCTTCAGCCTGATCAGAACATCTTCAGGAGTTCCAGAAATCATTTGCTGTTCATCAGTTTGCTTTGCGCTGGCGCCAGTAATATCTCCATTCACTGGGAATGAGGTCCATTATTGTTACTGGGATGTCCAGAAATCACGACATGGATCTAGCTAAGGGAACCATTATTCAGTTTTCCACCCCTTCCTAGGTTCAAACAATTAATATTCATCGAATAATGAAGTCTTTATATTGACTACTACTGTATTGTAGTCTTGGGTGGAAAGGGAACATTCACAGAATAGAACACTATTTTATCTATCTACACTGAGCAGACAGTTGGAATTAGTGCAGTTACTGAAACCCGGCTGAAGGCAGAGAACTTCCTTTATTTTGTTCTTGTTCCCTTGTTGCTAAGAGCTTAGATCTGGTTTTCCACTACTGAGGCATGATGGCTGAAGTGCTTGGGGGGCTCTTAGGCAGGCCAGAGTTGGCCATATAGCAAGGCTATGCCCCTGCACTATCAGGGTCCCTCTTTGAGGGGAGCAGTAGGGTGGGACCAGAAATCACCCATGCAAAGCATTTGCTCAGCCCTTTGAGCTTTCTCAAGAGGAGGACATTTTATACAAATATAGTGAAATTCCATTAAGTCTTTTTTATTTGTAGAATTTGTTCTAGTGCCCACTCAAGCAAATCGATGAACAATGGGAAGACAGTGATACAGAATTTGTAAGGATGTTGCTAATGAGTAATTGCACTAGGAAGGCAACATAGTCTGGTGCAGTGCCCTAGCTTTTCACACCTGTGGACCAGGGAAACGGAGAAATCTTGGGGGTGGAGTGGGTAGGGTACTTGCCCTGTAGGCAGCCACCGCCAGGAGTGATAGTTAGTGCAGAGCCAGGAGTAACCCAAACAAAACCCAGTGAAGATACTATTTGTAAAATCCAATGTTATAAAATCAGTTTTTAGCTAGTATATTTGCTACTGCTTGGCTATTACTTGATGGGGGGTATTTTGGCAGACCTCCAGCAGTCCACTGGATCATGATAAAGAACAGAGTTATATGAAATAGGGTTTTAACAAAGGGGGGGCAGGGAGGTGGCTCAGTGGTAGTGATTGCCATGTCTGTGGGTGAGGCTCTGGGCTCAATTCCCTGACACTCAGGGGCAGAGGGAGGGAAGAAAATAAACTGCAGCTAAGTCTGACAAGAAAGTCATACAAGGGATTACATTTCTCTGGAGCCTCAAGGCTCCATCTGCAAAAATGGAGATGAGGCGGACAGGGGCAATGGCTCACAAATGGGAGCATGCTGGGGCCGTAGTTCTGTGCCTAGCAACACCAGGGTCAACGCTGAGCACCTACTGCCCCTGCTACTCTGGGCTGTGGCTCCAAAACAGGAATGCGTTTTGGTTATAAACACATAGTACAGGAGGTAAGGTGCTCATGAGGCCGACCAGGTTCCATGGGCCGCATCCCTCACAGCATGGCCAAGAGAACTCATGAGCACAGAGCCAGGGGTAAGCTGGCTGGCACCCCTTGGTAATGTGCCACCCTCCACCCCTGAAAAGAAAAGGAAAAAAACCCAAAAATAAAAAAGATAAGACGACTTATTTCAGGTTTTGTTTATTGTAAGGATTAAACAGGAACACATTTCTGGATATGGTATTACACAAATAACTTTTTCTCACTCTTATGTTAAGTAGCATTCATTTTGCTATTCCAAGTTAATCTTGATAGCCCCAAGACTTGCTTTGCGCCAGCCTATCAAAGAACATACAAGAAATGCCTGTTCTCTAAACAGCGTTGTTGGTAGAGCCGAACACAATACAGCACAATTAAAGAGAGATCATTGTAAACTGTCCGTTCATCCAAAGTAAAATGGGGGCTGGAGCGATAATCCAGCGGTAGGGCGTTTGCCTTGCACGAGGCAGGCCCATGCCAGCCCGGGTTCGATCCTGGCATCCCATATGGCCCCCGAGCACCGCCAGGAGTAATTCCTGAATGCAGAGCCAGGAGAAACCCCTGAGCATTGCCGGTGTGACCCAAAAAAGGAAAAAAAAAACCAAATAAAACAAAAATAAAAACAAACAAACAAAAAACCAACAAATTCCCTGAAAGAATTGGGACTCAAGACATGGTTAGGAAAAGCAAAGTAAGGAGTATTATGGTCTGATTTTCTCTTCCCCATGAAACAAAATCCAACAAGCAAACAAAACCCAATCCAGACATAAAATGGATATCCATGTGAAACCCGCACACACTGGCAGGGGCATGGAGACTCAGGAGCGGTTACCTTAATTCAGCAGAGCCGAGAGGGCCTTTGAGAGCGACCTAAGACACTCTTTGAAAATGCCCCTGGGTTCCTAGCAAGTTCAACAAAAACTTTGCAGACCCTTCCCTTAATTTAGTCTGCTTGACTAAACCTTTGGGTGAAATTAAAAACTACCAGTTTGGGGATTATGTGTGAATTATTTTAAGAGTTCACAATTCTGAATTCAAGCAGCAAGAAAGAAAAAATGTGTCGTTTTGAGAAACTTAGCAGCAATAGAAATCTGATTAGGACCCATTCATCATTGTTTCAGTAACAATTTGAATATAACTTAGAACACAAAGTACCAATTACTCGAAATGAGTGCTAGCATAATAATACCTGCGTTTTCTTGTACCTCGAAGCTAATTTCACATCATATTATCTCATCCCCTGATATCTGAACCCTGAAGGCACATTTGGAATGAACTAATTTGTATGTCCAGTTTTCCACTGTGTGGACAAGGAGATAAGGCAAATGATCTTTTTCTTGATTTGGGACTATACCCGGGATGCTCAGGGGTTACTCCTGGCGATGCTCGGGGACCAAATGGGATGTCAGGGATCGAACCTGGGTCGGTTGCGTGCAAAGGCAAGCCCCCTACCCACTCTATTAGCATTCCGGTCCCCAAAGCAAAAGCTTCTCTGAAGGGCACACAAGAGCCCAGAAACCACGTAGTAGTATTTGGAAGTCACAACCGGCGGCCCCCTGGTGGGTTAGGGGGGAGCCCTAGGTAGTGCCGGGAATCCAAACCCCGGCCAGCCGCATGCAAGGCCAAGTGACTTTCGCCGCGGCACTGTCTTTCCGGTATCTAGAAGTAAGTTTTTTCACCCTCGAACATCAGGCTGACTTAACGAGATGAGGATCTAGCCTCCATCCAAGAGCAATGCGTCAATCTGCACAAAGGAAACAATCGCGCGCGCACCAGAAATCGAGGTTTGCTGGGGATGGTGGGTACGCGACGAAACCCCCAAGAGAAAAGCGGATGGCGGTGCGGGTTCCTCCCGCGCCCGCGGTTTGTAATGCTGAACCCGAGGGTCACGGGCCCTTACCGGCTCATCCCCGACCTCCCAGGG
>JAJIBD010019761.1:0-18475 GCA_021461705.1 Cryptotis parvus | reverse complement strand
AAGGGAGATAGATAGAAAGATAGCTAACTAGATAGGTATGTAGGTAGGTAGAGATAGATAGATAGATAGATAGATAGATAGATAGATAGATAGATAGATAGATAGATAGATAGATAGATAGATAGATAGATAGATAGATCATTTCTTTAGCAGATTATAGCTGGATCTGGTACTATCATTTTCAACGATTATTAGCATACTGTTCCCTTCTCTGTTTTTATCTAACCTCTGACTCTTACCACACACTTGAGGTAGATTCCAACCACTGAGACCTTATCATCAATGTTTTACTTGGCCTTAGATATTGGTATCATACTGTATATATATATATATATATATATATAGTATATATATCATACTATATATATCATACTATATATATCATACTATATATAATATATATATATATATATATATATATATACTTTTATATCCCTCAAATAAATGCAGTTGTTCTATATCTGTACTTTTCCTTCTGGCTAATTTCCCGACACCATGATCCTCTGATGTCCATCCATTTATAGGCAAATTTCAAATTTGTTTTTCCTAACAGCTGCATAGTATTCCATTGTGTAGATCTACCAAAGTTTCTTTATCCAGACATCTGTTCTCAGGCACTCTGGTTGTTTCCAGATTCTGCTATTGTGAATAATACTGCTATGAATATAAAAGTGCAAATGGTGTTTCTGCTGTGTGTTTTTTGGCTATCCAGGGTATATTCCCAGGAGTGATATGGCTGGGTCAAATGCGAGCTCAATTTCTAGTCTTTGGAGGAATGTCCAATTGTTTCCAAAAAGGCTGGACCAGTTGATATTCCCACCAACAATGGATGAGAGTCCCTTTCTCCTGGTATCCAGGGCAGCACCGGTTTTTCTTGCTCTTTTGGATGTGTGCCAGTCTCTGTGGGGTGAGAAGATACCTCATTGCTGTTTTGATTTGCATCTCCTGATGATTAGTGATGATGAGCACTTTTTTTTTGATTTTTTATTATACCACAGTGAAACATACAATTACAAAGGTGTTCATAATTGGTTCTTGGTAATACAGTATACCAGCACCCATCCCTCCACCAGTGCCCCATTTCCACCACCAATGTACCCCACCCCCCTCCTGCACCCTCATGCTGCCTTAATAGCAGGTACCACAGTTTCCTCTCTTTCTCTCTCTGTCTCTCTCTCTGTCTCTGCATCTCTCTCCCTCTTATTTTACACATTGTGGCTAGCCCTGCAGATATTTAGAGTTTATCACTTAAGTCTCTTTGCGTATATTCAATGGTGAGTTTTAATCTGCCATTACCATTTCCCACATTTAGTAAAACACTGGTATCTATTTATGTCATATTAATGAATGCAGTCATTCTATATCTGTCCTTTTCCTTCTGACTAATTTCACTCAGCATGATAGTCTCCATGTCCATCCATTTGCAGGTAAATTTCATAATTTCATCTTTTCTGACAGCCGCATAGTATTCCATAGTGTAGATGAACCACAGTTTCTTTTAGCCAGTCATCTGTTCTCGGGCATTTAGGTTGTTTCCAGATTCTAGCTATAGTGAATAGCGCAGAGATGAATAAAGAAGTACAGATAGTGTTTCTGCTATGTGTTTTTCGGTCTCTTGGGTATATTCCCAGGAGTGCTATTGCTGGATCAAATGGGAGCTCAATATCTAGTTTTCGGAGGAATGCCCATATTGATTTCCAAAAGGGCTGGACCAGTCGGCACTCCCACCAACAGTGGATCAGAGTCCCTTTTTCCCCACATCCACGCCAGCACTGGTTGTTCTTGCTGTTTTGGATGTGTGCCAGTCTGATGAGCACTTTTTCATATGCCATTAGCCATTCAAATTTCTTCTTTGTCAAAATTTTGTTCATTTCTTCTCTCCATTTTTAAAATATATGATTAAAAACCTATCATGAACAGCTTTGTAATTGTCAATTTCACGGTGATATAATTAAAAAAAGATGCAAACAAGACACACTGTAATCAAAATGGTGAAATGCAAAGAAAGACTCCTAAAAGCAGCAAGAAAAAAGAGCAAATATAGGGGCCAGACAGATAATACAGAAGTAAGGCGCATGCCTTGGACAAGCTAACCCAGATTGATATTCCAGTAGTACATATGAGCAACTAAGCACTGCTATGGGCTCTATGCTACTTTAGTCCTTAACTAAAACAATCCAGTTTCGAGCTATCTGCTTGATTGTCACCTAAGCTACTTTGATAGTATCATGCAGTATTATCATTTGAATGAGTTGTATGCCTGATATATCACCTGCCATCTGCTGTGTGTGTGGCTAAATACAATGTTTTAAGAGAAGCAGCAGTAGGCTGTAACTTGGAAGTGCACATTAACTATAAAAACTGTAAGACTAGAACTAGAAAGATAGTATAACAGGTAAGATTATTGCATTGCACAGAGCAAACAGGGGTTAGATACACAACATATATGGTTTTCCTGCACCACCAGATGTGATCTTTGAGTATGAGTCACAAGTAACTTCGGAACAGGGCCACACATAGACCAAAAAAATTAAAAAAAATAGAAAGGCTTCTTAATTGACTTGTCAGATATGGAAAATTCCACACCCATACAAGCTCTCTGCCATAGGCTATTGTCCCCTTGAGGCAGTAGGACCTCTCTTTATTTTTTAAGAGAAATAATTCTTAGCCAAAAATTAAGCATCTAGTTCAAGATTTAGTTGCAAGTGACTATCTGGTTAACAAACAGAATTAACATATGTCAAATAAATACCTTTCCGATAAGGAAAAACGGAAGGAAGCATTTTTTAAGAAGAATATTACCTGGGAATCCAGGAAGGCCTGGCTGCCCTTTTGCTCCAGGTTGTCCTCTTGCTCCAGGCAAACCAGCAGCTCCAGTAAAACCTTTCATACCAGGGTTACCTGGGTATCCAGGCAGACCAGGTTCACCCTGAAAACATAGAAAAGTTTCTATATGTCTTAGGATTGCATAACGGCATAAGATTATTTATTTTGGGGGGGGGGGGGGACTTGCACACCCAGTGGTGTTCAGAGCTTAGTCCTGGCTCTGCACTCAGGGATCCACCCGGCAGGATTGTGCAGCCATATGGGTGCCTGGGAATGAACTGGGTTGGCTGCTTCAAAGACAAGTGTCCTGCCTGCTGGAATCTCAGCACCTCTAGACAATAGAGATTAAACTATATGGTAAATGTTGTTGGGGCCGGAGTGATAGTCCAGTGGGGAGGACGTTTTGCCTTGCATGAGATCGACCCGGTTCGATCCCTGGCATCCCATATGGTCCCCATCCCAGTACCAGGAGTAATTCTTGAGCATAGAGGCCAGAAGAAAACCCCTGAGCATCGCTGGGTGGGACCGAAAAGCAAAAAGAAAAAAGTTTTGTTTATAGTGTACATGAATTGTTTCAGTCAGTCATTTTAAAAGCCCTTTGAGTTGATTTATCAAGTTCATATACAAATGATAAATTGAATCTTAGTAAGTGGACGAATCTGGATTTTGATCCAGAGAGAAATAATCAACACAATATCCAATAATACAACTCATTCCTTTCTATTAGCATACGAATCAATAAAATCATACTCCAAACTAAGTATCATTTTAATATGAAGAATTTATCAATTCTTAAGAGAAAATATCAAATCTAATTTCCTACACATTAGAATGGGTACTAATTTTGTACTGTTTATGACAACTTTACAATGCATGTCTTATTTCTTTGAAGTTAGGACTAAGCTGAAATTTCTGTGGTCAGTGAACTAACACTGAAACTAACTGCACTGAAGTTTTGGGAGTCAGAAATATTTCACATTCAATCATTTCTCCTCAGTGAATATTTGCATGATGGTTTCTTCAACCAGAGCCTTATAGAATAATCGGCTTCATTTTCAAAATTTGTTTATGCAAAAAATAAGAATATTTATACTTTAACAGTGTTTACTGCTCTGCTCATGACAGTTGGAATCTCTCCCACAGAGCGATAATGTTTAAAGTCACCAAGTGATATTGAAGTATCACAATATGCACAGTAGCTGTGTGTATGCAGCTCCTGTATATTTGAAAAAATACCACCAAAAATTTCACCACTAACAAGGGACAAGGAGGAATATGTCAAATTATTTTCAGAGAACTATAGCAGATACAGTTAAGAATGCAACTACACTTTCATTAATTGCTTATTTGACTTTGTTTATAAGTCTCTTCCATTTAGTTAATAAAGCTCTTGGACAAAGATTAGAAAGTTGATCACAAGACAGGAAGGAGAAACTAAAACCAGGCAGAGAAATGTCTTTAATTTACTGAAACATACTCAGAGATTAAGATGAAAAGAAAAGAAGCCAGAAAGTTTTCTTCTTTTGTTCTGGACAGGCTCATACTCTAAAGCATAGGTTTTTACAATGAAAGATAAAGAAACAAAATATCTTATACCATTTTGTAATAACGTTTAGTAAAGGATTAGGAAGAAACACAGTATTCAAGAAAAACTCATCTGCTGAGGTTTGTGCCTGGAGTACATTTACCTTTGGGCCAGGCATGCCTGGAAGATGAGCCAGAGCACCTGGATCGCCTTTTTCTCCTTTCTGCCCTGTTAGTCCTGGGGAACCAGGTTGTCCTGGACGCCAGGAGGGCCAGGTGAACCTTTTTACACCCTGAGGACCTGTTGAAAGACGGAAAATGCAGAGCTTCAGAAAATATTTTTTGATTTGTGGCACATATAATAAACATAAAACCAAGTAAAATATTTTTAAAGAAAACTAAAAATCCTGAGTCATAAAATGATGAGTTTTTAAGAAATGTATATATCTATCCTTTAAGAAAGTTTAAGGGAGATGGGTAAAGCCAGAGAAAACCAGATTCATGAATCACAACCTTTGAGATTTTATAGGTTCTGATCATTCAGGAGTAGAGTTCTACAGTGTAGCTCACCTCCGCAATTCTCACTTAGAATATTTGTGTAATGGGATTCTGATTATTGCTTACACTATACATCATTTTAAAAATGATTCCATGAACACTGGTCTTGTTTCCCATCGGGCAACTAGTGAGCATCTTCTGTGGATGATATCAATGACATGGTTTATTTTGGTACTCACCTGGAAAACCCACGTCACCTATGTTTCCTTTAAGTCCACGAAGTCCAGCATGTCCTGGATGACCTGGGAGACCAGGGTCACCCTTAGGACCTAGAAAAGTTGAATGTTTAGAAATAAGACAAGTCAGCAATACTGGTTTCTTGCAATGAATCCCAAATGCAAACATGGAAATGAATGGATAAAACAATATATTATCATGTTCCAAAGACCTAAGTAATATTTATTTAAACCTGAAAAATGTTATCAAGAGGGCCTTATGTAGTACAATGGTTTTGGTGCTTGCCTTGCATATAGCCGACCTTAGTTCAATCCCTGTACCCTGTATGGTCCTCTGAGCCTGACAGGAGTGATCCCTATGCGCACAGCCAGTAGAAAGTCCTAAGCACAGCTGGTTGTGGCACAATTCCAGTTGAAATCCCACTTGCTCTAAATATATAACATCTTTTACCAAAATAATCTTGCATAATTTGTTGAGGATGGGGGACCTCCCACTGGGGCTTGGGCGTCCAGGTCCACTACCGTAATACTTAGCCTGGCAGTGCAGGTTTCTTGATAATTCAGTACTAGAGTAGAGTTATACAGTGCAGCTCACACCCAGATATACTGGGGGGTCTACAGTGCGCAAATAGTCATGCAGTGTTAGGGATTAAAAGCAGTCCTTGTGTATATAAGACATGTGCACCAACCTTTGGAGATATCTCCTTAACTCTTTACAATTTTTCTTCAATATATGCAGAAATGGCTTTCTTGTGTAAAACCTGATTTAGGTGACCTAAGTTCATTTTTTTCACATGTAGCTGCCCAGTTTTCCCAGCACCATTTGTTGAAGAGGCTTTCTTTGTTCCACTTAATATTTTTTGCTCCTTTATCGAAGATTAAGTGATTGTATAATTTGAGAGTGTGTTTCAGGATATTCAGTTCTATTCCATAGGTCTATGGGTCTGTCTCTATACCAATACCACGTCGTTTAATTACGACTGCTTTGTAGTAGAGTTTGAGGTTGGAGAAAGTGATACCTCCCATCTTCTTTTTTCCCAAGGATTGCTTAGACCTCCTTCTAACGCCCATGCACAAAAGTCAGATCAAAATGGATTAAAGATCTCAATGTCAGACATGAATCTATAAGGTATATTGAAGAAAACATGAGAAAAATGCTCTATGAGATAGAAACTAAAGGCATCTTCAAAGTGAAATTAGTCAGAAGGAAAAGAATAGATATAGAATGACTGCATTCATTAATAGGATATAAATAGATACCAGTGTTTTACTAAGTGTGGGAAATGGTAATGGAAGATTAAAACTCAACATTGAATATACACAAAGAGACGTAAGTGATAAACTCTAAATATCTTCAGGGCTAGCCAAAATGTGTAAAAGAAGAGGAAGAGAGATGCAGAGACAGAGAGAGAGAAAGAGAGGAAACTGGTATACCTGCTATTGAGGCAGCCTGGGGGGGGGCGGGAGGGGTGGGATACATTGGTGGTGGAAATGCACTGATGGAGGGATGGGTGCTGGAATACTGTATTCCCAAGAACCAATTATGAACACCTTTGTAATTGTAAGTCTCACGGTGGTATAATAAAAAATTTTTTAAAAATTAAAAATTAAAAAAAAAACAAAAACAAAGATGAAACACTACTAGCCAAGCAAATGGAAGCTATGATAAACAAATGGGATTATCATCAAACTGAAAAGCTTCTGTACCTCAAAAAGAAATGATGATCAAGACAAAGACAATCCACAGAGTGGGAAAGAATATTTATCCGATACCCTCTGATAAGGGGTTAATATTCAGGATATAAGAGGCACTGGTAGCACTTTACAAAAGAAAACAGCCAACCCCATCAAAAATGGGGAAAAGAAATGAACAGAAACTTCCCAAAAAGACAAAATTCGAATGGCCAAAAGGTATATGAAAAAAAGTGCTCTTCATCATTAATCATCAGGGAGATGCAAATCAAAACAACAATGAGGTATCATCTTACACCACAGAGACCGGCACACATCCAAAACAGCAAGAACAACCAGTGCTGGCATGGATGCGGAGAGAAAGGGACTCTCATCCACTGTTAGTGGGAGTGCCGACTGGTTCAGCCCTTTTGGAAAACAATATGGACATTCCTCCAAAACCTAGATATTGAGCTACCATTTGACCCAGCAATACTACACCTGGGAATATACCCTGGAAACCCAAAAACACATAGCAGAAACACTATCTGTACTTCTTTATTCATCGCAGCTCTATTCATGATAACCATAATCCGGAAACAAACTAAGTGCCCGAGAACAGAGGACTGGCTAAGGAAGCGGTGGTACATCTACACAATGGAATACTATGCAGCTGTCAGAAAAGATGAAATCATGAAATCCACCTGCAAATGGATGGACATAAAGACTATCATGCTGAGTGAAAGCAGTCAGAAGGTAAAAGGATATAGAATAACTGCATTCATTAATGGGATATAAATATATACCAGTGTTCTACTAAGTGTAGGAAATGGTAATGCCATACTAGAACAAACCATTGAATATACACAAAGTGATTTACAGGATAAACCCTAAATGTCTGTAGGGCAAGTCGCAATGTGTAAAAGAAGAGAGAAATACAAAGACAGAGACAGAGATTGAGACAGATAGAGGGACAAAGAGAGGAAAAGAAAAGGTGTCTGTCCGCTATAGAGGCAGGCTGGGGATGGGTGGGAGGGAATGTGGGGACACTGGTGGTAGGAATGGGGCACTGGTGGAGGGATGGGCGCTGGAACACTGTATGACTGAGAACCAATTATGAACACTTTTGTAACTGCATATATCATGGTGGTATCATAAAAATTTAGAAATACCTGATTAGGTGAGATCAGGTAAAGGAAAATGGTAACTTGTCATGATTTCCCACAGCACATTAGGCTAGGGGTAGATAAAGTTTGACAGGTCCTGGTCCTCCTAACAGTAATGATGTTCACACATTCTTTCTAGAGCTTAGGGGCTTGAGCTTTATGGTGTAATACCTACATATTTTCCAGGGACTACAATACTGTCTCAGACATTTTCCTTATCTTTTTTTTATTACACAGCACTTTCCAAATTGGGGAAGAAAATGCAGAAGGTATAAAGGAAAGAAAAACAGGATTTATCCTTAATGAGTAAATGCAGTATTAAGTCTAAAGTTGAGGTTTATGGGTATAAAATCATTTATTCCTTATTCTCTAGTTTTACAACTACAAGAAAAAGGCTTAAGAAGTGTAAGAAATAGTTTTGCTGGAAATATGAGAAATCCAATCAACTTGGTGACATTAAAGATGGGAACATTTTGGGGCCAGAGCGATAGCATAGCGGGTAGGGAGTTTGGCTTGTAAGCAGCTGACCTGGGTTTGACCCTTGGCATTCTGTATGATCCCCCAAGCACTGCCATGAGTAATTCCTGAGTGCAGAGCCAGGAATAATCCCTGAACATTGACAGTGTGACAGTCCCCGAAACCCACTGAACTTAGTTCAATAATAAACAAAAATCAGGGCTGGAGAGATAGATAGTACAGTGGGCAGGATATATGCCTAACATGCAACAGACCCTCGTTTTATTCTTGGCACCACAATGGTCCTCTGAGCATTAGTGAGTGTAGCCCTGAAGACATCCAAGCATTATCAGGGGCATGTGGCAATTCCTAAAATTGCATGGTTATTAAGTGCCATACCTAGGCCATCACATTAAACCACCAGTTAAATTAGCTGATAATCTCAGGGAGTAGCCCCCCATAGGCTCTGCACACTGCTTGGGAGTACCCCTGCCAAATCTGCAGCAATCTATTTTACATGCTTTAATATTTGACTTGTATGAAGGCAAAGAATTGGAAAAGGCAATTCCTTTAACCTCCTACTATATAACTTGTATTCATAAATGTTGCTATATATGTGAATAAAATACATAGTCTTTCTTGCATGTTTTTTTATTATATGTATATGCTGTGGTCATGCAATGAATAAACTGATAAAGCAAAGTATTCTACAAATATTTTTTTGACACGAGCCAAATAGGAAAAGTTTTAAAAACTGAGAGCTTCATAACTCAGTAACTACACAAGCAAAATCCTATTTCCAGAGCTACGTTACAAATGATATATATGTATATATACATATATGATCTTAAACCATGAAAATACAATTTTATATATGTATATAATTATATATATATGGACATATATATGTAGTTACTTTCCATAGCTTAAGTTCAGTCCACCCACTGCCATCCTTACCTGAGGGCCCTGGGGATCCAGGCTGCCCACTTAGTCCAGGCTGTCCTGGGTCTCCAGGTAAACCGGGATAACCTTTTGGCCCAGAAACTCCAGGAAAACCTCACAATGATTAAAAACAGTGTCATTAATTCATTACATTAATTAGGCAGAACTGAACAGTCCAATTCTGAATTACGAGTGAAACACAGGAAGCTGTGATATTCTTAGAGAGTATGAACCAATACTAGTCTATACCACCACTGGACTCTCACAAAATAAAAAAATCCTCACATTTAGCTATTATTAATAAATTCAGAGCATTTAAAGATTAATGGTTTGAGGCTCTTCCTGTCCCTGGAGCAAGCAGATGCCCTTGAGCTACACTTGCTTGCGACAGGACATATGGAGATGTTACTGGTGCCCACTCGAGGCAAATCGATGAACAACAGGAAGACAGTGATACAGTGATTTAAAGATTAAGTTATTTTATTCCGTGGTCCTGAGTTTCTTGTGTTGTAAAAATTAAAGAAATCTGGAGATAGGATTGGTTTTGGAACACTCTATGTCTGAAACTCAGCTGTTAATAACTTTGTAAATCACAGTGCTTTAATAAAAGTTTTTAAAAATGAAAGAACTCTCATAAATTATTTCTAAGCTATCTCTGTGACCTTAAGGCAATCATTAACAACTTTGTAATGTAGTTACTACTTCTACTTTGAAAATGGCACATTTGAAAGAGAAAAGACTTCTTGCAAAGAGCAAGTCAAGAAATATATATCATTTCAGTAATAACAAAATATTAGGTGTCAATGTCTTTTTTTTTTGACTAAATATAAGACTGCAATAATAATCGAGAACGTTTATGAGGAAAAAATTTCACTTTTCATCAGGAAAGCTACAAAGTAAGTGTATACATATATACAGACAGGATGTCAATATCATCGACAATAATGTACTGTTTAGAACACAAAGATAGCTAAAAACTCTCAGCAGCAAATAAACACCAGTAGATTTTATAGATGGGTGTTAGGACCATAACTTGCGGCACCCTAGGTACAATACAATGCCAGCTATCCAAGCAGGGTCAGGAGCACGAAAAGCAAGCACCATTACCTTGCAATATTTCTCTGGCACTACAGCTAGTTTTGTTTTTTGAAAGGCAATGGCTTGCATTTAAAATACGAGACATGTTGGGGCTGGCTAGAAAGATGGCATAATGGGTAAGCCATGCTTCCAGCCTGGGTACAATTCCTGACAGTCTATATAGTCTCCCTGAGCGTTGTCAGGAGTAAGCCCTGGGTACTACTAGGTGTGACTCCCCAAATAAATAAGCAAGAAAAATTAAAAAGCCAAGTATGATATGGTATCAACACTGCAAGGTGGCAATAAACTATTCAAAAGGACCAGTAAATACCCCAAAACCTGAAATCTGTTTTCCCATTTATTCTGGCTGAATATTCTATTCTCTTTACCATAATATTATATTCTGTAAGAGCTAAAGGTTACTGCCTAACATAAAACCTCTGAGCTTGGAATAGCTAAGTTTTCTGGTTTTTCTTTTTGCTTGTTTAGCTCTGAGTAGCTAAGTTTTCTGTTTTTAAAACCTCTGAGTTTTGAATAGCTAAGCTAGAAAAGCTGATTAGTGGCTCTTCCTGTCTCTGCTCTTCCCGTCTCCACTCTTCCTGTTCCTGCTCTTCCTGTCCCCTCTCTTCTTGTCCCCTCTTTTCCTATCCCCACTCTTCCTGTCGCTGCTCTTCCCGTCTCCACTCTTCCCGTCTCCACTCTTCCTGTCCCCTCTCTTCTTGTCCCCTCTTTCCCTATCCCCCCTCTTCCTGTCTCTGCTTTTCTTGTCTCCGCTTTCCTGTCCCCACTCTTCATTCTAAAAAAAAAAAGCTGATTAGTGAACAGTACAAATGAAGTGAAAAAAATATTCCCAACATGTTCTGTATATAAGTATCTCTTATTGATGAATCATGTATAAGTGTCTTTATACTATGAAAAACTGGTCTTCTGGTATGCCACAAATACAGAAGTTCACTTACCGGTAACCCAGGGTCCCCCTTCTCTCCTTTTGATGCTAACAGATCTGGATCCATTGGTCCAGGAGGACCTGGAAGGCCAGGCTCTCCTTTACTACCTTTTTCTCCTGTAGGGCCAGGAAGCCCTGGTTGACCCGGAGAGCCATCATCACCTAAAATCAGCACATGTTGGAAAAAGATAATAGTAAGATTCATCTATCTATGACTCATACATAAATAGATCATTTATAAATCAACTGTTGGATAAATTGCTAAGCATCCAATACTAATATCGTTGGTTATTGAATACCAATTGTTTCTTCTGGGATTCTCTAATAATTACAGAGTGAAAGATCAAATTTAATTCCCTGCATTGTATTATTTTGAGGTAAGACTTATCATTTCTGTTACTGGTTTTGGCATATCGAAGTGATCACTGATGTCAAAAGAGGGGTTCGACAGGGTGATATCATTTCACCAAAACTCTTCAGCGCCACCCTTGAGAATATCATGCGACAATTAGAATGGGAAGGAATGGGAGTAAAGATAGATGGTCAGCAACTACACCACCTCCGGCTCGCTGATGACATCGTTCTAATAACACCAAACATTAGCCAAGCGGCACAAATGCTGGCTGACTTCGAGAATGTGGAAAGATAGGTCTGCAGCTGAATCTAAAGAAAACCATGTTTATGAAAAATGAACTAGTTCCAGAGTCCCGATTCACTCTCAATGGAACAAACATCTCTGAATGCAGCAGTTATGTGTACCTAGGTCAAGAAGTCAACATGATAAACTACCTAAAACCTGAGCTGCGCAGGAATATGAAGAAATAGATAAAGGACAAAGAATCTCCGGCCCGGGCACATCTCTTTGACTCCACCGTTCCTCAGAGACCTGGGCCCTAAGAAAGTAGGATGAGAATGCTATTCGGGTCTCCCAGAGAGGAATCGAAAGAGCTATGCTTGGAATATCACGCCTCATTCAAGTGAGAGAAGGAATCGGAGTTCTGACCTCCGTCACAATTCCACAATCAGGGACGCTGTCTCATTTGCCAAGGCATCGAAAATCAGATGGGCTGGACATGTAATGCGATTTGGAGACAAATTGTCTCGTTTGCCAAGGCATCAAAAAGCAGATGGGCTGGACATGTAATACAATTTGGAGACAACCGCTGAACTAGAGCCGTTACCGACTGGATCCCACGGGATATAAAAAGATCACATGGCCACCCACCTACAAGATGTCAGACTTCCTTGTCAAGACCCTGCAGAAACGGTTTGAGGCTCTTCATATTCCTGAATCAACCAGATGCCATTGGGCTACATTGGCACGTGATAGGGACCAATGGAAATGTTACTGGTGCCCGCTCGAGCAAATCGATGAATAACGGGATTCAAGTGATTCAACTGATTCAAGACTTATCATGTCACATGGTATACAAATGAATCACGTCATAAAATTAAAAGCAGTACCTATTTAAATGCCATGGCACACAGAAACAAAATGAAAGATTGTTCACTCCAAGAAGCAAAATTACTCTGTATTCACATAAAGCAGGTCTATTCAAGGTTCCAAAAGCTCCTGTTGGCCAATGGATTGTACCCAAACTGCAAAGTTCCAAATGTGCTTCAGCACCAGAATCAAAAGTCATACTGGTTCTGTTAACTGGAACTGTGACCCTGAGTTCAACAAGTGTGTCAGCCCTGGGTGGAGTCTGCTAGGAAGTGTAATCCTGCTGGCTTTCCTCCACCACCACACACCCAGAGAAGCAGAAGATGGATGACAGGGAGGGGCAGTGGAGGACTAACAGATCTACTCCCAGTTCAGGTAGGTTTGTTCACTCAGGGAGAGCATCACCTTCTTGCTTCAGCAGCAAGTCCATATGGGTCCGGGAGGGTTCCCCACACCACACCAGGCTCTGACTGCGAGAGAGCTGGGCAAGCAGGGAGGGCCATGGGCAGCCCAGCACGTGGCCCTGCAGGTGGCCCCTGCAGAAAACCCCTTCAGTTAGACCAAAGGGTTTGGTAAGTGACAGAAGGGCTGGAGCACTGTATGCGTTTCAGGGAGCAGCAAGAGAGACATTCTATTATATCAATGATAGTCTGTATACAGCTTTAAAGATGATCATTATCGAAATACACACACTGAATATGCAACTGCTCCCATGGCCATAAATTATTATCTCACCACAAGGCACAATACACAATACACATGCAAGGGAGGGCCACACTAGCGGACTTGGAGCAGGGATTGGGATTTGGGCTCCTCTCATTCCTCCACCTCCAAGCTCCAAGTTGGCGGGTGTGGCTGCAAGCTCCCAACCACCACAGCCAGCAAGCCCAGATGAGAGACACTCCAGACCCACAGCTGTGCTGGCAGCTGTCTTATCTTAGGTAATACTGGAAGTTAGGACCAGGTCCTTCACACGATCTTTCCATTTATTCATTTATACAGTTCTAGGCAGGTTCTAGCCTTGGCCCATCATCCCAGCGAACCTAGCAAGAAGCCAGAGGAACCCCCACACCATGAGGTCAGTCATTCCCAACATCCATACTCCACAGCTCCTCAGACCTCCACCACAGATAAAGGTAGATGTCTTCCTGTTGATGTTCATCAGTAAAGCTCTAGATAAGAGCATACTACTGAGAATATACCACCTACACGGCAGAGCCTGGCAAGCTACCCGTGTTGTATTTGATATGCCAAAAATCAGAACAATTATAGACATCATTCCCATGACCTGAAATAATGGTTTGAGACTCTTCTTGTTCTTGGAGCAAGCAGATGCCCTTAGGCTACACATGCTTATGACAGGACATATGGAGATGTACTGGTGCCCGCCGAGCAAATTGATGAACAACGGGAAGAGAAGAGATGCAAGTGATACAAGTGATTCACATAAAGAAATGCTTAATTTCATCTTATAGACAGATGCCAACAAATCTAGACTCTTACCTTTAGGACCAGGAACACCACTCCTTCCAGGAATTCCCAAAGGTCCTGGTGGGCCTGGAGGTCCCATAATACCCATTTCACCTTGGCACCTTTAAAAAATATCATTGAGTTTAATTTTTCCTTGACCTTGGGAGAGATAGAGCTGTTTTAAGCTCTTAACCAGAAAGACATTGAAGACTGAAGGAAAGATGAAGTATTTAAACACTTTTCAACAGTTGTAAATGTAGGAATCATTACTGCCTACCATAAAAAAGATATTGTTGGATTATTTGCTAGCCCTGACTTTTTGCTTTGCTAATGAGGGATTGTTTTTCACCTTCCTATAAGCCTTTTGCATATGCTGTAGGCCAAATGCTTAGGCCAAGGGATCTGTTTCTTTTACAAACACAAAAAAGAAATTTGGGCAGCTCAGTGGTGAGTTAACTTTAATTTATTTACTCCTGGGCTTCCTTCCTACTTTCCAACTATAAACCCCAGTACCATTTAGATGATTGGATGTTAATTCCTCAATCCCCCTAGAGAGGTGTCTTCTATGAGGGACTAGATGGTACCAGGAAAAGAGCACACTCTGGCTATGAAATGGGGGAAACTCTTAGAATAAAATCCTGCTCTGGCCCAAAGTTAGAACAAAGGTCAGAAACAACAACTTTTGTTCTTACCTAAGATACCGTGAATGGCCTTGCAGCTGAGCAGAGCACTTAAAACTTGCTTTAGGGCACAGCAAGGCTGTTTGTTGTTGGAGATGAAGATGACCAATCTGGTAGGGGGAGCCTAGTTTGGATCATATGACATGACCTCCCCCATGAAAGATCACGCTATGTTATTTAATCTCAGAGGTAGTTATCATATCTGTCTCTATTACTGTGATTATATAAGAAAACTAGATCTAATATTGAAGTGATTATTTAATAGAATAGGAGAGAGAAAAAGCAATGTGCTTTTTAGGATTTCAATAGGCTTGGGTCACAGGGAGTGGTGCCCCCTGGGAAATGCACCAGTAAGAAGAGCCAGCTGGTTTTGACCTTTGCTTATGCCCTGCCCTGCCTCAGCATTCAAAGAGGATTTAGCCTCTGAAGTTTGGGGGTCGGTGTGGGAGGTGGTTGGTGTGAGGCTGCTGGCTGGTGTGGTGTAGACAGTGTGCATAGCAGTTGGTGTGTAGTGAAATTGGAAAAGTAAAGCTGTTGGATTTTATAAACTTGGCTTGTTTATAAATTCATTGGCCTGAGAGGACAGTCGTCATGACCAGATAAAGTGACCAGAGAACCCGAAGAATCCCAAACAGCCTCAACATCTAACATCCCTGGGTGAGCAAGATTTCATACATTCTTCACACATTATTTACCCTCTGGGAACTATACTTCCCAGTATATACATCCCATGTAGCCATCTCACCTTCAACATTTACAACTTCTGTACTTTGCTCTTAAAAAAGTAACACTGTGACTTCAAAGCTTAAATCATAATAGCTTCCAAATATGTTCTTAGAATACTAATTTCTGGTTGGAATTATTTCTTTTGGGAGCCTGAAAGAAGAGCAACTACCGTGACACTGCCACTATACAAAGACCCTAAATTATGTGAAGAGATAATATGGATAATGAAATATAATGTGAAGAGGCCAACAATCAGGAGTCAGAAAATTACTATCTCGGAAATAAATAGATCTTTTTTCCTCAACCACTCCAGTGTCTGCTATGTGGATCAGATATTTATGTAAACACATGAATAACCTTATCAAGGGATCCTTCTATTTTTTACTAAATATTTAGCAAAATAAAATGCTTGACATAAGCCATTAAATTATGTGTTCATTTACATTACAGAAAAACAGAATTACATTACAGAATTACATCAAGAAGTAAAAGTTTTCAAACAAAAAAATATGCAGGAAACCGGTGTGTGCTCAAAGGCAGAGCTCACACCTATGTATATAAGGTCCTGCATTCAATACCCAGTAGGAGACAAAATTTATGATGAAGTAGAAAAGTAAATTTTCTACAAATAAACATTTAACGGCTTTCCTTAGGGGGTGGTGATATTCAAGAATATTACAAGAAAATAGTGTTTTGGTACCATATTAGTTTAAATTTCCTGAACCTTGAAAAGGACAAAACTTTAAACAAATTACCTGGAAAACCGGTGACACCTGCTTTGCCTGGGAGACCTGGTGATCCTGGAGGTCCCATAGGACCAGGTGCTCCAGGGATCCCTGGACTGCCTTTCTCACCAGGGGGTCCTGGAACGTCAAATCCAGGGGCCCTGAATCCCCCTTCTCTCCTGGTATTCCCTTCAAGCCTAGTTAATAATAATAGAGACAGATGTTAAGAAGTTTTAAGAAATTCTTTTACTTATTTTTCTAGCAATTAAATGATAGAGTTCTGTATATAATGAATGGGAACAGTTAGATACTTTTGGCATCAAGCACATAAAATGAACCAACCATTACAATTTGGAATTTTCAAGAATATTTCTCCAAGAAGGTGCTTTAATTAATGTGATGAAAGATCTTTTTTTCTTAATTCCTAAGACATAATACTCTTTCTATAAACTACAATAAAATTAGTTAAAAAGTAATCAGGAAACTAGGGACTGGAGATTTGGTACAACAGGTAGAGCACTTGCCTTGCAAATCGCCAATCCAAGTTTAACCCCCAGCCCTGCCAGGAGTGATCCTGGAACACAGAATCAGGAGTAAACATCGAACACCATCCAGTGTTACCCCTCACAAAACCCAAACAACAGTAAATATAAAACTAGAGACATGCAAAATAAGGCCTACTATTTGGGTTTCTATTTTCAAACACAATTATACTGTCATATTGCTTTGACACATTGCTTACTCCAAATTTCTTCTACTCCCGTTCACTGGAACTGGAATTTTTGTCTAAAGAATTGAATTTACCAGGGGTGGTTGGAAGGGACCCTCAGGACATAGGTGGAGGGAAGTGGGGGCTTTAGTGATTGGTGTGCTATTATAACGATGCATACATAAAAATGTAAATTAACACTATTATAAATCACAGTATCCCCAAAATTAAAAAGAAAATATATGCATATTATATACATATATAAATATATATGTGTGATAATTATGATGAATTTATCCTTTATAGAGTTTTATGTATTAGAGAAAGATACATCAGTAATCCATAGTATTTCCAGAGTATGTTAAAACAGTGCAAATTATATCTTTCTTGGGGAGGTGGGGCTGTGCAACTCTGTTGTTGCTCAAGGCTTATTCGTAGCTCTGTGCTCAGAGATCTATCCTGGCAGTAATCAGGTGATCATATTTTGTGTCAGAGGTCAAAAAGCAGGTGGCCCAAAGCAGGATATATATGTGTGTATATATGTGTATATACACACACATATATGCACACATGTATACACACACACACACATATAGTATATAATGGATTGATCCTTTATATATATAAAAGGATCAATCCATTATAATTATACAAATTTTATTTCTTAGGACTCCAAACACAATTTTATATAAAAATATGGCATTTAGGGACAGGAGAGATAGCACAGTGGGTGGGGTGTTTGCCTTCATGCGGTTAACCTAGATTCCATTCTCAACTCTCAATATGATCCCCTGAGTGCTACCAGAAAGTGGCACCCGAGTGTCACCTGAGCACAGAGTCAGAAGTCAGCCCTGAACACTGCTGTGTGCGCCCCCAAATGAAACAAACAAAAGAAAAAACTTGGCAGTTAGGCATATGTAATTTTAACATATTTCTGTCAGTAATATTTAACTGTAATATTTAAGTAATATTAATTTAAGTAATATTATTTTAAGTAATATTAATGACTTGATTAAATTAAGTCATATTAATTTAAGTAATATTAATATTATTAAGCAATATTAATTTCATTTAATTTAAGTAATATTTAATTTAATTTAAGTAATATTAATTTCACTGTATCACTGGTCCCATTCATCATCGATTTGCTCCCGCGGGCACCAGTAACATCTCCATATGTCCTGTCCCATGCAAGTAGAGTCTAAGGGCACCTGCTTGCTCCAGGAACATAAAGAGCCTCAAACCATTCCATCAGGTCATGGGAATGAGGTCTATAATTGTTACTGGTATTTGGCATATCAAATACGACACGGGTAGCTTGCCAGGCTCTGCCGCGGGTAGCATACTCTTGTAGTCATCTCTAAATCCAGCATTTATTG
>JAJIBD010019756.1:0-18530 GCA_021461705.1 Cryptotis parvus | reverse complement strand
TATAGCTGACATCAATAAAACTACCTTTAAAATACTTATTCATTTTTACACATGATATATAATGATAATGCAATTATGTAGCAGTTACTACATACAACTACTACATAAAACAAGAATTACATGCAGAATAGATTGGTACAAATAAACAAGCATGCTTATTTTGATTGTTTTTTTCAAATGTACTTTGATATACTTCCAACTTTTTCATGAACTGACATTTTACACTTCTTAGGCAAGGTTACTTTCTTAATAATCTTTTCCGTTTTCTTTGAAGGCGAATTTTCTTAATATTATGGGCAAGATGACAAGACTGTAGGTGTTGGAACAAAAAACATCTTTCAGCGTCCTGTTTGTTGATATATAATATGGCCATAGAAACATCACATAATACAGAACTTTTTTTTTAGAAAGACATAGTACTGGGGAAAAATTCAAATGGTTGCATTTCAGTCACTCACAGCACCACAAAATTTCAGGAGTTGAAAAACATTTGAACACATAAATAAAGGACTTTCCTTTTGTGTTTTGAAGAGAAAAGATATACTTGAAAATTTCAATAAAAATAGAACTAAGCTGTAATTCAAGTCCCTTGTTTTCTGACACTAGGTCAGTGCACATAAATCTTGTAGAGACAATTTCATGACAGAAAGTATAAAGAAAATTGGCTTATCCAAATTTCCAGTAGTTGGTATTTTCAAATTTAACTTTTATGTCTAAAGAAAGGGACAGCTATCATTAGTTGAGAATTTAAAAATCTATAGATAATTAAACCACAAGAGTTAAATGCACTATCTAGATATAATTCACCGATACATAAAAAAGTTGCCAATTAATTATCTATTTTGATTTTGGGTCACACCCAGCGATGCTCAGGGTTTACTCCTGGCTCTGAACTCTGGAATTGCTCCTGGTCACCTGTCCATGCTCGGGGTACAGTACAGCGTGCTGGGATATAATCCGAGTCTGCCACGTGCAAGGCAAAGCGCCCTACCTGCTCTCCTATCATCCTGGTCCCAAAAAGTTGCCAATTTTAAACATTTAACTGTAGCCACAAAGCTTCACTTGACAAAAATAAATTTCTCTTCCCTTATTCAGGAGGCACAAGAGGATGTTCCCATAAATAAATGCCCCTTATGCTAAACATTGGTTACTTTCCTTCGTTTCTGATTTGTAATTTAGGCACTGTGGTTTACAACATTGCTATTAACAGATTTCCAGGCATGTAATGTTTTAACTCCATGCCCCCCAACTTGTGTTCCTTCATCAAGGTTCAAGGATCCCTTGCACTCACCCAATTTACAATATAAACACATACATGTGATCATATTTTTTTAATTTTGGATCTGTATCATACTAGATTGTACTCAGGGCTTACCCATGGTTCTGTGCTCTGGGGACCACATACAGTGCCAGAAAATGAAACCGGGCCAGTCTTGTGCAAGGCAAATGCCAAGAGAAACACTGTATCTCCAACTCCAGATTTAAGTATTTGAATTCAATTATATTAGTATGGAGCACAACTGTACAATACTGTTAATGCTTTTGGGTTTGGCGTACACAATTACTTCATATTATCAGCACCAACAACAAGCCAGATGACCCCCTACTTCATGGGGGCCGCTATTTTCCACATCCGGACTTCCCTCTCATCACAACTCCACCCAGCAGACCAGACTATCACAGCCCAGATCATCGACACCCCACCCTGTAGCAGTTGTTTTTTTTTATACCAGCCCAGGTATGCTGAACCAGAGACTCTCACACATGGGGAAGAGCTGCTACGTGCTCTCCCTGTGCCCAGCTGCTCATGAGGCATCCGGGAAGCATGTCGGGTTCTAGCCCTGGCCTGCCACCCCAGCAGAACCTCACAACAAGCCAGATAACGCCCCTACTCCATGGAGGCCGCCATTTTCCACATCCGGACTTCCATCTCATCACAACTCCACTCAGCAGACCAGACTATCACAGCCCGGATCATCGACACCCACCCCTGCAGCAGTTTTTTTTTTTTTTTTCAATCCGGCCCAGGTATGCTGAGCTAGAGACTCTCAGGCATGGGGCAGAGCTGCTCCCTTGCTCTCCCTGTGCCCAGCTGCTCATGAGGCACCCAGGAGGCATGGCGGGTTCTAGCCCTGGCCTGCCACCTCAGCAGAGCTTCACAACAAGCCAGATGAACCCCCTACTCCAGGGGCTGCCATTTTCCACATCCGGACTTCCCTCTGCGTCACAAATCCACCCAGCAGACCAGACTATCACAGCCTGGCTCGCTCGGCTGTTAGTGGCCGCACGGTTCATTTATAATTGCTTTATTTAGAGGTGACTACAAGAGTATGACACCTGCACGGCAAGCCTGGCAAGCTGCTCGTGTTGTATTTGATATACCAAATACCAGTAACATTTATATTAGGTCATTCCCATGACCTAATATAATCTTTGAGGCTCTTTTGTGTTCCTGGAGCAAGCGGATGCCTTTGGGTTCTACTAGCATGAGACAGGACATATGGAGATATTACTGGTGCCCACTCTAGCAAACAGACGATGAACGGGAAGATAGTGATAGTGATATCAGCACCAAACTGTGTAAGACCCTCAAATAATGTCTTCTGTTACACACAATCCACCTTTGTTCCGTTCCATCCCTGAATCTCCTGGCTTACTTAGTACTATCAGTTTTTGAGTACCATATTTGCCATCATATGATACCTCCCATTCCGTTGTTTAGCTTTCCTCTAACCCCAGATGTATGCAGTCATAGGGCATTGGTTTAACAAAAAGATGTGCTTTATCAGTTTAAAGATAATTGCCTTCAAAGAACAAAGGATGCGAAGTTTCTGAGGATGCAATTTTAAATTAATAACCTGTAAACAGTATGGCATTAAAATATATATGTGGGGGGCCAGAGTGACAGTCCAGCAGGTAGGGCATTTGCCTTGCATGTGGCCAACCCGGGTTTGACCCCCAGCATCCCATATGGGCCCCCACACAGCGCCAGGAGTATTCCTGAGTGCAGAGCCAGGAATAATCCCTGAGCATCTCTGGGTGTGACCCAAAAGCAAAAAAAAAAATACATATTCCAGAATTAAAGATGTGAATTTCAGTAGCACACAGAGGAAAAAAACTAGTTGCAAATCATGAAGGTGGAATCAGGTTGGTATGTTTCTGTAATGAGGACTTAAAACCTGAGGGCAGTTCACTTCCCGCAACAGCTTGACTTCCCCACACATGCCGCAGTTCTTTCATCGACTTATTCTTTTTATTTTCTCTGTTTTCATAAGAAACCTGAAATTCTTGTGGGAGCAAGACAGCAGTATAAATAAATAGTGAAGCAAGATATAAAAAATCACATATGCGTGCACAGTATTTTTTTTCTGTAGATTCAGAAACATCTACTCTAAAGAAGTGATCATGTTCCAAATGGAATGAAAGAGATTTGGTCATCCCAGTGGTAGCATAATTGAATGTCATTCAGATTAAAAAAATGTAAATAAACGTAAATCCCATTTTTTTCATACTGGGACATCTATTAAAAACATGATTGGATATCTGATTAGCCAAACCAGTGGTACCATAAATTATTGTAAGATATTTTTAATACAGCAGAAATTTTCACATAAAAGTTTAATGGAAGAGATTTGGATTTTTCTTGTATTATTCATAATATGTAAACATCATCAATTTCATATAACTGGCTGCTATATTCCATATGCAAGAGTCCACACTGAATATAAATGAACTTTATTGATCAGTTCAAAATGTCCAGTAGATTTTAAGTATTAAAACAATTCCTCAAGTCTTTATAAATAAAACAGAAACTTTAAATGGTCCCATGTCTATAAGGAATTAAACCACCACATTGCCCTTGCATTGCTCTATATAATAACTTTTAACAAATCTCTATTTTATGGCGATTCTTATTTGATCCCGCTTAAATCACATATATCACTATTAATCACTGTATCACTGTCTTCCCGGTCATCATCGATTTGCTCGAGCGGGCCCCAGTAACATCTCCATATGTCCTGTCTCATGCTAGTAGAGCCCAAGGGCATCTGATTGCTCCAGGATATAAAGAGCCTCAATCCATTCCAGAATGAGGTCTATAATTGTTACTGGTATTTGGCATATCAAATACAACACGGGTAGCTTGCCAGGCTCTGCCGTGCAGGTAGCATACTCTTGTAGGCATCTATAAGTCCAGCATTTATAGATGAACTGCGCGGGCCGCAAGCAGCCACGCAAGCCGGGCTGTGATAGACTGGTCTGCTGGGTGGAGTTCTGACGAGAGAGAAGTCCGGATGTGGAAAATGGAGGCCCTCATGGAGTGGGGGTCATCTGGCTTGTTGCGAGGCTCTGCTGTGGTGGTGGGCCAGGGCTAGGAACCCACCATCCCTCCTGGGTGCCTCGTGAGCAGCTGGTTACAGGGAGAGCCAGTAGCAGCTCTGCCCCATGTCTGCGAGTCCATCACTATTAATACTCAAGTAAAAGTCAATAATAAAATGGAAATATCATTATATTAATGATTTGACTTTAATAATTTTAAAACTACAGTTGTATTTGATCCTAACACTATGAGCCCCTACATCTTTCATGAATAGTTTACCTTTAAATTTAAAGATTCAGCAGACAAAATTTTAAAAATCTTTTAATTGAATCACTGCATTGGAACACAGTTCTACAGTACTCCAACACATCCCTCACCAGTGTACAGTTCCCAGCTCACCAAAATAGTTTTTCCTGCCACCATCTTCCCCCCAACTGCTCCCACAACTAGTCTATATGTCAGGTACTTTCTCTCTATGTTGTGTAGATGGCAATACAGATACAAAAGAGATACAAAAGGGTACCCCATTACCTACTTTTGATACTCAGTCCTAGTCCAGCATGACCATTTCCAACTATTTTTCTATTCTTCCCGTCTCTATCTTACTTGCCCTTCATGCCCCACATATTTTGGTAGATTGTATTGACAAATCCTCCTGGCTGCCATTTTGCCTCGGCTTGGATAACAGTCTCATGCTACTGTTTTATTTTTATATACCACAAATGAATGCAGTTATTCTATATCTGTCCTTCACCTTCTGACACATTTCACTTAGCATAATATTCCCCATGTACATCCATTTTAGGTAAATTTCATGACTTCATTTTCATAGCAGCTGCATAGTATTCCATTTTGTAGATGTACTATGGTTTCTTTGTCCAGTCATCTGCACTCGGGCACTCAGATTATTTCCAGATTCTGGCTATTGTGAATAGTGCTGCAATAAACATAGAAGTGCAGGTGGTGTTTCTGCTGTGAGTTTTTGGCCCCCAGGGTATATTCCAAGAAGTGGTATGGCTGGGTCAAATGGGAGTTCAGTTTCTATCTTTTTGAGGAATGCTCATTTTGTTTTCCAAAAAAGACTGGACCAGTCAGCATTCCCACCAGCAATGAATGAGATTCCCTTTCTCCCTGCATCCAAGCCAGCACTGGTTGTTCTTGTTATTTTTGATTGGTGCAGTCTCTGTATTGTTGGATGATACTCCATTGTTTTCTTTATTAATGATTAATGATGAAGAGAATTTTTTTCATATTCCCTTTGGCCACCTACACTTCTTTGAGTATGTTTCTGCTCATTTCTTTCTCCCCTATTTTTTGATTGGGTTGACACATTTTTATGTAAAGTTTTCATGTAAAGTTCTACCACTGCCTTGGGTATCTTTGATATTAATCTATTATCAGATGGGTATTGGGTGAACATATATTCCCATTCCATGGTATATATCTGTATGGTGCAACTGATTCTTTCGAGATACAGAAGCTTCTTAGTTTAATGGAGTCCTATTTGTTTAACTCTGCTTCCACTAGCTTGGTCAGTAGTGTTTTATCTTTGTTAATGCCTGTAACTTCCATGTTATGGAAGGCTTTGCCTATATCTTCTTCCATGTACCTTATGGATTCAGGTCTGATGTTGAGTCTTTAATCCATTTTTATCTGACTTTTGGATGGCTTTAGACAAAGGTATTCAGTTTTTCACTTGTAGCTGTCCAGTAATCCCAGTACCATTTGTTAAAGAGGCTTTCATTGTCCCAATTCATAATTCTGTTCCCTTATCAAATATTAAGTGATGATATATTTGAGGTTTACTGTCAGGATATTCATTTTTTAGACTGAACTGAGAAGACTTGGAATACCTGTACTGTCCTAGAATGATTAAGGAAATTGAAACAGTAATCAGAAGTCTTTCTGAAAACAAAAGCCCAGGTCTGTCGGGGAACGCCACCGGGGTCCCCGACAGTGTCAGGACAGAGGTTGTCTTCTACCTCCGAGGATGCCGGGAGAACAGATGAAAACTCACAAGTCGGTGCAGTTCCAAAAAATGGCTTTTAATAGTACAAAAGCTCTTCCACAGCACTAGAAGATGGAGCAAAAGGCCAAAGAGCAAAAGACCAAAGCCAAAAGCCAAAAGCCGCAGGAGCCAAAAGCTGAAGGCTGAGGAACCAAAAGGCAAAGGTAAAGGTGAAGGGGCCTCAAGTCAGCCCCTTATATACACCAAAGTAACCCATTTGGGAGGTTGTCATGCCAACAAAGAACCCTAAACAGAGTGTAGTGTCACACCCTATTGTAGGTATAAACAAAGGTTACACCAAGGACTAATCCCGAGATTATCTCTTATGTAAAACACTGGAAAGAGAGGGGGCTGATATAAAAGTAATACATCTTAACTTCATGAGCTTCATGTAATCTAGATGGTACCCACAAGGTCCTTATTATCTGTACCAGGGTGATTCTGAGTATCTTGTTCTCATGTACTGAAAGGGTCATACTCGCCTGCTTAGAGCAAACTAGTATGATCCTTCCTATAGTCTACCTTTAGTCTCAGCGTAGCCAGGGTGGTAGTCTCCTGGTAAATTCTAACTGTCCCACGTTGGGTGCAGTGGGTATAAAGAGGAGCTGTGCCCAATCTAGAAAACATAGAAGTCTTAGTAGATGTATAAGTCAGAAGGTATTCAATCAAGGTGACTTCTGTAACTGCCACCCTCTCTAGCAGTGTTTACATAGAAGAGAGATCTCATTAGAATGAACATTGGCTTAAATAAGATTAAGCTGAGAGTGAGCAAAACAACAAAACTCCCAGATTAGCTAAACATGTCCTCCAACACAGGTCCAGATGGATTCACTAGTGAATTAGTCCAAATTTTTAACAAAAACTATTGTTGTACTTTTGAAGATTTTTCATATAATGAAGTAAACAGAAATACTCTCAAACAGTTTTTTATGAGGCAACTATTACTCTTATACCAAAAGCAGGCAGAGAATCACAAAAAAAAAACTATAGGTTGATATCCCTGGTGAATACAGAAGCAAAGATACTCAAGAAAACACTGCAAACATAATCCAAGGACTCACCAAAATGATTGTATACCACAACCAAGTAGTATTCATCCGAGGGAAGCAAGAATGGTTTAACATACTCAAATCAATCAATATATACATGATATTAGTAAAAGAAAAATATAAACTATATGTTGTTAATAGATGCAGAGAAAGCATTTGACAAGATGCAACACTCATTCTAGCTTAAAAAATAACTCTCAACAAAATGTGTGTAAGAAACTTTCCTCAATTGTCGGGGCTCCGCGAGGTCCCCAACAGTGCCGGGAAGCGAGTTCCCTTCTACCTCCGAGCCGGCTAGAAATGGATGAAAACTCAGGAATCTGATGCAGTTTTAAAAGGCTTTACTTATCACAGGTTCAGGCATACAAATCAGCAAAAGGAAAAGCCTGGTGCTTAGGATTCCAGGCTAGGAACCCCAGCCACGTGTAGGCCAAGATGGCAGCCACCACGTGTAAAGGCTTTTTAAAAGGAGAAGAAGACAAGACTTCCAAGAAGGGTGAGCGCTCACAAAGGGAGAGCCCACAAAGAAGCGTCTGAGAGAGGAAACCGGCTAGTTTATACCCCTGCAACTCAGACCTTCCTCCCACTGTTATGGAAAGCAGGGAGGGTCAAATGCCCTTAGGTAATCCCTCCCTGCACCTCACCTAGGCCCTTTAGTATGCTAATGTTTTGAGCCAAGATCTGCCTGGAAATGCCTTTATAGGGTAGAGAAGGGGGGTTTCAGAGATGGCATGTCTCTGTACCAAAGACTAATACTAATGCCAGTTAAATATTTCTCCAAGCCTTCACAAGTCTCTTCTACTTCATTGTAGTTTTGTATTTTAGTTGCCTTTGAGTATATCAGGGAGCCATGCTTGTTTGCTTGGAAGCAAACAGCATTTCTCTCTGGTCTAATTACCCAGGGGTCCTGCGTGGCCAGGCTAATATGCTGGTATAATCTAGCTAGTCCCACGAAGATTGTGGTAACATGGGAGAATATTTATACCAGCTAGTACAGCATACATGGTCAGATAAACTGCCACATTTAGACTACCCCTTATCTACGAAGTGATTTGCAGGAGGCAATCCAGAGCAGATGCAGCGGCCCTTAGGAGTCCTGCAACACTCAATATGGCCAAAACCATCTACCATAAGCCCACAACAATCATTATTCTCATTGGAAAAGACTAAAAGACTTTCCCTAAAACCAGAGACAAGACAAGATTGCCCACAGTTGCAAAACTTTACAATAGAGAACTGGAATTAGATGCCATAGCAGTCATGGAAGAACAGATATTAAGGGCATCCAGATAGGAAAAAAATAATTCTAGCTCTCAAGGTGTAAATTCCGAGTGCAGAGCCAGGACTCAAAAAGCAAAAATAAATAAATAAAATAAATAAAACTGGATTAAGGAGTTGGAGCAGTAGTAGAGCTGGTGGGGCTCTTGCTTTGCACTTGGCTGTACTGGCGCCCCATATAATTCCCTGAGCCTGCCAGGAATTACCCCTGAGCACAGAGCTAGGAGTAATCCCTCAGTGCTGCTGGGTGTGGCTCACAACACAAAACATAAATAAATAAATTAACAAATTTTGGATTAAAGTGCTAATTTCACAGCTTGACAAACTTACTAGACTTACATTTACACAAGTAAAATAGGTCAATTTTAATACATAACTTATATTTCAATAAAATGTTTAATTATAGAAAACAAAATCAAAGAATAATTCTAGCTCTCACTATTTTCAAATGACATGGGACAGTAATTAAAAAACCTTAAAGTTTCTACCAAAAAGCTCCTAGACACAATATATCTGTATAGTTGAGTGGTAGGTTACAAAATCAGTACCCCAAAGTCCATGGGTTGTCTATACGCAAATAAAGAGGAAAGTTATATTAAAAGAACAATTTCATTCATAATCATGTCTCATAAAATCAAGTACCTTGGAATCAATTTAATTAAGGAGGTAAAGGACCTTTATGAAGAAAACTACAAAATGCTATATTAAGGAATAAAAGAGGACATGAGGAAATGGGGACACATTCCCTGCTTAAGGATTGTGAGAATTCACATTGTCTAAAGGGTAATACTCCCAAAAGCATTATATAAATTCAATATGGTTCATATAAGGATATCCAAGGAATTTTTCAAAGAAATTGATCAAACCCTCCTCAAATTCATATGGAACAACAAACCCTCAAGAGTAGCTAAAGCAATCCTTTGAAAAAAGAAGATAGGACGCATTACCTTCACCAACTTCAAACTGTACTACAAAGCAGTAGTAATTAAGACACCATAGTACTGGAATAAAGACAATCCCACAGATATTTTTTTTTGCTTTTGGGTCACACCCAGCAATGCTCAGGGGTTACTCCTGGCTCTGCACTCAGGAATAACTTCTGGCAGTGCTCAGGGGACCATATGAGATGCCATGGATCGAATCCGCATCTGCCGCACACAAGGCAAACGCCCTACCTGCTGTGCTATCGCTCAGGCCCCAATTTTAAAACAAATATTTTGACATTAGTTTCCTTGTTTTTAATTACATTAGTGAACCGTATTACCTAATATTCAACCTATATTTTTTCCAAATAAAAATTTACAAAAGTAAGTCTTTTAAAAAATTGGATTAAATAAGAAACTTTTGGCTCAATTTTTTCAATAAACTTCTTGGTTTTTTAATTGAAGCAGGTTACTGATGTATCTACAGGAATAGCATTTCTCACTGATTAAATGAAGAGAGAAGATCAAAAGTAAAATTTCAATTGTTTTAATGTATACTAAATTTAAAAATCTATGTACACATATTGGGGCCAGAGCGATAGTACAGCGGTAGGGTGTTTGCGTTGCACGCAGCGGCCCATGCCGGCCAGGGTTCAATCCCCGGCATCCCATATGGTCCCCAAGCACCGCCAGTAGTAATTCCTGAGTGTAGAGCCAGGAGTAACCTCTGAGCATTGCCAGGTGTGACCCAAAAAAGCAAAAAAAAAAAATCTATGTACACATATTACCATATATTTTCTAAACTTAAGTTTTAAAACTGCTCATTAAGAGTAGTCTATAGCCCAAATATTCATCAACAGCAAGGTATTCATCAACTTATTGTCAGCTATAATTAAAAATACAAAAATTTGTGGGCTGAAGTGATATTACAGCAGGTAGTGTGTTTACCTTAGATGCTGCAGACCTAGGTTTGACCCAGGGCATTTCATATCGTTCTCCAATGAGTAATTCCTGAGTATATAGCCAAGAGCAATTCCTCAGCATTGCCAGATGTGATCAAAAAACAATAACAACAACACCCCCCAAAACTAAAACATTTTGGAAAGTATTCTTTTTTTTTTTGGGGTCACACCGGTGATGCTCAGGGGTTACTCCTGGCCCTACACTCAGGAATTACTCCTGGCGGTGCTCGGGGACCATATGGGATGCCGGAATCGAACCCAGGCCAGCACAGGCGGCCGCGTGCAAGGCAAGCAAACGCCCTACCCGCTGGGCTATCGCTCCGGCCCTTGGAAAGTATTCTTTAAATTATCTTTTAACATACAAGTATTTTAAATAAATGTATTGACTTTTACAGGTAGTAACAATGTAAATAAATACTAAAGGAAACTTGTAGGTGGATTTCTCATGATTATTTATTGTAGCTATATGATAGCACAGATATTCTTGAATTGGACTCTCAGCCTCCCAGGTCTTTCAGCAACATCTATCATTATGCACTTACTTTGTGACTAATTACTGTGAAAGCAATTTATACCATTCCCCTTACTGTTTAAAAAATATTATCAAGAGTGTTTTAAGTAATAGTACCTCAAAAATGTTGTAAAATATAATATAGAATCTAAAATAAACAAAATTCAAATAATGCTACTGACCTCAAGGTGTTCTCAAGATTGAATCTGATAATCCATTACAGTACAGAGAGCAAACTCAGTCAGTCTGAGAGCTCAATAGTTCATTTGTACCCTTTGATTCTTTGGTGTCAAAATATTCATATATATATAACCTTTTTTGTTGATTTTTTTGCCCACACCTGACAGTGCTTAGGAATTACCCTGGCTGTTCAGGGATCATACCTAGAGGGCTCTGAGGACTAAATGGGGTGCCAGAGATTAAGCCTTTATTATATGCATTCAAGGCAAATACCCATCTGATGTACTTTCTCTCTGGCTGAACCTAGTAATTTTAATTAGGAAACAGTCTACCTTCACCATTGTCTTCCATATTTTCGAACAAAAACTATGCAGATTTTCATTAAGAAACCAATATACAGATTATATTTCAGAGTAAAAATATACTAAGAAATAAAAAATTAAATATATCTTAATACACAAATAGTTGGTCTACCCTTTGTTCAAGCCCTCTGTCTCCTGTATGCCAGCCCTGGGTTTTGTATTGTAAATAAATGTTGTTCCTCTCTTTCCTGTATGCCCTTTACATATTTCTATGCTAGAACAAAGGCCTTTTGTACAGACACAGGAAGACAGATATGGCTACACATTTGTGATATGTGTGTTAGTTATCTCTGAAATATTTACTCCTGGGCATCTGTCAGATTTCCTAACTTGAAACCTCTGTTTCCCTTAGATTGATTCTATTTCCTTATTGCCCAAAAGAAAGCTCATGTAATGGGACTTGGATGGACTCGGGAAAACCGTGAGTATGTAACCCTGGCCTTGACATGGCACTGTCATAGGCGGATAACAAGCTAAGAAAGAGCTCTGTCCTGACCCAGAGATAAACAACTGATTTCAGGACCTGGTTGGGTTTAGGACAAAACTTGGCCTGAGGACTGTATTTTGGAATATATAGTGAGATGTCTCCAGGAAAAGTCAACATTTATAAATGTTGTATCTATTACTGAGTTTATACAAAATGACTATGAATATTATTAAGATGGTCATTCACCAGCTAAGGAAAGGAGAAAACAACATGCCCAGATTCTGCATCTGTTCTGGGCAGCACCAAAGCCCCAGGTCAGGTTTCTATCTCTGGAGGGGGTCCTCGGTAGATTGTCACAGGAAGAAGGAGCTCTTCTGCACCTTCTCACTGTCAATTTATCTCTTTGATTCTTGGATCTCCCAAACCACAACCTTTGGGGAGGATTTAAAGAGCACACTTGATTTGAATAATGTGTGGATCCTAGGACTATCAAGGAGCTTATGATTCTATCTTTGTCCATTGCATGTGGGGAACAGCCGTTGGCCCCTAAATATATCAAGGGACCTTGTTGAACCCAAGTATCTTTTGGGGACCTCGCTATGACCCAATACAAGCAATATAAATACTCTTTGCTTATTTGATTAAATAATAAAATCACTGTGCCCTCATTTGGTGACAGTGATCTCCAGTTAGTAATTTTTACAAACTATTATTTTTTTGAGTAATGAATCTATTTTACCATTTTATTTGAAACACTTAGAATTCCTTGATCTGAAGCTTTTAAGATAAAAGTAGGAACAACAAATAACAATGATATGATATTAGTCACAGGCCAAGTAATAATAAAATAAGTTTACTGTAGGTAGGGTGTTTGCTTTGCATGTGGTAGATCCCGGTTCAATCCCTGGCTCTTCACCTGCGGTCCTCTTAGCACTGTCAGGAGTGATTCCTGAGTACAGGGCCAGAAGTAACACCTTACCATTGCTGGATGTGACCCAAAAAAGCAATATATATATATATATATATATATATATATATATATATATATATTGTCACTTGACAGCCTCAAAAAGTTCTCATGGCTGCATTTTATAGGACACTTAAAACACTACAAAATTTAGTTGATGGCGACAATATACGACTATAGTTTTTTTAATTTGTTATTTTTACAATTACAAAGATATGCAATTAAAATGTTCATATTAGGGTTTTGGTCATACAGTGTTCCAGCACCCATCCCGCCACCAGTGCCCATCTCCCACCACCAACATCCCGGTTCCCTCCCCCCCCCAGCCCTCCTCCATGGCAGGTTCTTTATTTCTTTCCCTTTCTCTCTCTTTCTCTTTTCCTTCCCCTCCAGACTATGGATTACAGAACATACATTAAAGGGTTGTCATGTGCATCTTTTTGTCTCTATAATGCTCAGTTCTAGGTTGGCATTAGTACCCTTGACAATTGTTAGCACACTGTTCCATTTTCTGTCTTACCTAGCCTCTGACTCCCCACACGTTTGTGATAATTTCCACCTTTAGACAAGACCTCCTGTTACAAGGTCATGTTTCACTTGACCTTGGATATTGGTATCATAATATGTAATATATGACTATAGTTGAGCATCTAAACTCTAACAAGCTAACAACGGAGTAATAGTAGAGAGGTAAGGCACTTGTCTTGCATGTGGATGACTCAGGTTTAACCCCCAGATACCCAGCACTCCATATGCTTGCCTAAGACAAACTAGGGGTGATCCCTGAGCAAGAGGCAGGAGTAAGCCCTGACAAAAGCTAAGTGTGACCTCAAAAGCAAATAAAATAAAATAAATTCTAACAGGGTAGATGGTAAGGGAGACATACAATGAAATAATTTTTTGCTCCCAAGAGAACAGAATAACACCAATAGTCCTAGAAAAACAAAGATTGCAATGATGCTGATTTTAATGACATTTATTATAAGCTATCATAAAAGAGAATAAGTTTTGAGAAGGATAAAAATTTGTCAGGAATATTAATACCTGGCTCATAATTATACTACTCATTCTTGGTATTTGGGGAATTTCCTTTTTCTCTAACAATTTCAGTTATCTCTGAGGAAAGAATGAGAAGTTGTATGTAACTGAAAAGTGGATCCAGTTATTCTGACAGTGAAGCACAAGCACAAAAGGGCCGGCTGCGAAGGAAGCAGACACTCTGGCGGTGGGGGAAGGATGGGGTGTGATGCTCGGATGCTTTATGCATGAAAACATTTATTAACTGTTCCTCTGGACCGGATTTCCTTTTTAATGAGAACTTTAAACTTCAGTTTGATAGCCATGACACTAAGGCAGGAGTGGCAGGTATCATTCTATACTTCAAGTCCATGACATTCCATGACATCCAATCCTCTGTTTTTTTCAGGTTTCCTAGAGGGCGCTCTAGGTTTGAATAGGACACAATAGTGTAATTTCGTGGGTTGAAAGAACTGAGCCGAGGAAGCATGTCCAAACAGAGTAAAATCACCCATGCTGGGATGTGAGGTGGCTAAATAGGCAAAAAACAAAGCTCATAAGCTCAGAAATGAGGTTTTTGTTCCATTTAGAAGCAATACATGAAGAAAAAGAAACCCATAAGTCATTTTAAAGAACTTTATAAAATGAGTTCTGAATAGAAACTGACTTTCTCCTCGCTAGACTTCAAACAGTGGTCACAGTATATCATACTATTGTCTATAGACAGCAGCAGTGGACCGACAGTGAACCCAGAAGGCCTGTTTCTTTTGTGGATTAGACTTTTGCAGTTTACCAATACTAATTCAAGGTATTTATAACTTAATGTCTGCTTTTAAGTCTCATAAGACATGTGGTAGTGGAAGAAACATTCAGTTTAATGTTGTGGGCAAGTTCAATTGCTAAAATATACTACCTCATCTTCCTATTACAAAGTTTGCTCCATCCTTCAGTTAATAACACAAATGTAACATCCTCATAAAGCTTCCTCTGACTATCAAAAATAGTAATTTGAAGAGATGTATGCATATCAGCATTCACTTCAGAACTGAGTATAATGGGCAGGATATGGAAACACCCCAAATATCCAAGGTCAAATGAATGGGTAAGGAACATAAGTAATATAATGCGTACACACTACACAGCTGTGAGTAAATGAAAATTCTTGTAGTATGCTGCAACTTTGCTGGAACCAAGGGCATCATTCATTTGTGGTATATAGATAAAACAAGAAAATAGATAACAATTAATGGGAACCTTCATTATTAGGAGGGCCTGAGAGGTTTATTGGTGGGTCAATTATTTTGATCACTAACAACATAAAATTTACTACTGTAATCAGGCAACAAAACTTCAAAAATAATTTTAAACTATAGTTTTGCATTCTTAGTGCAGTTTTACATTCCTTAGAACATGCTAAACTATTCTTAACAAGAATATTTTCTATATAGTTCTCTTATTTCTTATTTCCCTATTTTCATATGCTCTGCTTTTTTATTACTTCTTCAAATTCATAAGTTTCTGAAGGTTAGTTTAGGATATGGAGGACATCGGCCCATCTTTGAACCTCTTTGAGCATGTAACATCAGAATGTTTGCCGTTCAGTGAAATTTGAATAATCAAGTAAATTATTACAATTTTTTGTTAGGGAGTAAAAAAATAGTGGAGAATTATTCATCACTGTGAAAAAAAATTAACATTCACCTCTTCAGCAACCACCTGTGTGTGTGCACATGCACGCACACACTCAAAATAGGGCCAGAGCGACAGTCCAGAGGGTAGGGTGTTAGCCTTGCATGTGTCTGACCTGGGTTAGATCCCTGGCATCCCATATGGGCCCCAAGCCCACCAGGAATAAATCCTGAGTGAAGAAGCTGGAGTAACCCCTGAGTCTCACTGGGTGTGACCCCAAAAAAGCCATAAAGTAAAAAGAAACAGCATTGCTGTGGGACTCTTGCTCTCATTGCAAACATTTCTTTCAAGTTTCAAATATAAAACAGGTCAAAAAGTTTTATGTAAGTCAGGTCATCCAGCAGTGCACTACAAACAGAAAAGCTAAACAATCCAATCATCTAAGTAGACTAACTTGACCTGAAGTTCCAGGCAAACTTTGTCAGAGGATGTAAAAGATTTATTAGCATGTGTTATTTTCACTTGCTGATTTTCAGTAAAGTATTAAGTAGATAAGAGGATTGGCACTAATACTCAATGAACTCTTTAGAAGGAAAAGATATTGTGATAAATATAAGCAAATGGCACTGTGCTTTTTATTAAGCGCTATCATGCTCATGCTCTTTATTCCATCAAGTACTGCAGATCACCAAAATATATGAACAATGCTTCCAGTAGCACACTAAATTGTAAGAAAGCTTGAGTGAAAACTGTCTTACTGATTTTTATGTCCCTAATCTAGCACAGATCCTTGAACATTATGTGGGTCCAGTAAATATTTTTTGGATTGAAATGGTGAAATCTAGTAGATAGTTAGTGTTCCACAATTAGCTTATTCTGAAAGGTAAATTTATTTTAATTCATAATTGTGTCTACTCCAAATGCCTACAAGGTAGCTGGCACTCTGTATAAGTGTCTAATATATGCTATTTCTTTTGGGTTTTGGGAGATCAGATGGGCCATATCAAGCAGTGTTCAGGGAATTTTCCTGGCTCTAACTCTGGAGTCACTTCTAGGGGTACTCAGGAGACCATATTCAGCATCAGGTATTGAACTGGGATCAGCCAACATGCAAGAAAGTTGCCTTATTCACTATCTTCTTTCCATCCCTATAAGGTCATTACACTATACTTCATGATTTAAAAATACTCTCAAAGTAACAGATGAGGCAATGAGACACTGAGAAGATAATATTTTTTCATAGTTACAAACTATTTGTGGGTAAATATTATATTTAATATTTTATTAGCTCTCAATTGATATGCTACCTGTATATTTGTTTCACACTACATATAATTCTTTATAAATAACCTTCATTTAAAATGTTAGATATCCTAAATTATTTTTCTATTAGAGAAATATATGCAATTAAATATGTGGAACCTGGGTCAGAATATAACCTACATAACTGTGTTCAATCAAAAGTCAAAGATTAGTAAGGGAACTCTACAAACACACACATACACACACATATATCCCTGCCACATACAGACCTGGTGAAATGCCAAATAAAGACTGAATGGTTGTATAATTAAAAATAGAAAATGACATGTTTTGTGTTTGTTAATTGAACAGGAGTTCAAAGGTAGCCATATTTTTATATGATCTTTTTGTTCTTTTTAAAAAATTTCACTCTAGCCCAATAACAATCTTTTTTGATTGAATCGTTTAAATAGAAACCCCATATTTTACTTTTCTTTTGTCTTTATTCTTTAGATAATATTTCAAAAAATTCTAAATGTTTGATAGCAAGAATTTTCAGTTTATAAATGCATTCCATTTCATTATCATAATCATTTAACACTGGAAGCGAAAAAAATAGGAGGCCCCAAAAGTCTATATTATCAGTGACATAAATATTACATGGAAATATATTTCTATTCATTTGTCGTGTGAAAACATAACACACTGACTGAATACTAGAGACAAAGTTGCAAAAGTAATTTAAACCTCAACATTCTTCTCAGCAGACATGCAGCACATTCACATAAATGATGTAGAAAATGGGATGCTTCCAAAAGTCTCCTGGGAACTTTGAAAGCGGAATCAAGGACTACATGTTAAAAAGGAACTTTCCAATTATTCCTAATGTCTGGTGTACTTATGACACTAATGCAAAACTTAAGAAAGCATCACAAATCATCACAGAGAATTTGCAAATTTCTGCCATTTGCCAATTCTGCCAATTGCCATTATCATTTCTAATGTAATTTTTTCTTTTTCTGTGATTAATCAAAATATACTCATCTCCTGCTGCCATATCAAATAAAATTGCTAAAATTCTTGTTTGCTTCTGCTTGTTTGGTGGCCACATCTGGCAGTGTTCAGGCCTCACTCATAGTAGTGCTCAGGGGGACCCATACCAGTAACTGAACCCTGGTCAGCCATACGCAACAGGTCTCAATTCTAACCAGCTGAACAATCAATAGATTTCATTTACTGGAATGAGCTTAAAATAAACCCATTCTAATAATATGCACTCAGTGTCAGTTGTATGGCATGCAGTATATTTGAACAACAGAGAAGAAACAAATCAACTGGTTAAGATATAAAAGGCAATTCTAATTCAACAGTACATAATAGACACCCACATATTGCGTGAATAATTTTTTGGTGAAGCAGGGTTTTTATTAAAATTTATGTAGAAGGATGTGCTGGGTGAGAAAAGGAAAAAATACATGTTAGAGAGACAGAACACATGCTTCTCCAGAGTTGAAATAAGAAATGCAGAAACAGGAATATTTAAGGGAGAATATGGGCTTGAAGACCAAAACTGTGTGAATAAAATTTTAAATTGGCTTTACCCCATTATTACTTATCCTTCCCCACATAAAATATTTTCTCTTGATTGTGATAA
>JAJIBD010019752.1:0-12763 GCA_021461705.1 Cryptotis parvus | reverse complement strand
TTGGTGGCGTTGGTGTCCTTGTCAACACAAACATGGACGTCAACATTGATTCATTTGAATGCCTAACAAACTGAATAGGACGATTACACTTGAAGAGATGTGGCCCTGCCAGCAATTTCTATCTTCATTGTCTGTGCACCAACATCCACATACAAAGAAGATGAAATTGAGAAATTCTACATGAATTGGAGGAGTTCTATAAAAAAGATCACACCTTCTACAAGATCATAGTCTGTGATTTTAATGCCAAGATAGGACCAAGAAGATCGGCTGAAGAACTCCACATCGGGACCCATGGCCTAGAATGGAACGAACAGGGTGAGAGACTATCTGAGTTCATCATGTCCACCAAAACCATTCATGGGAACTCACAGTTCCAGAAAGCTGAAGCGAAACGTTGGACATGGGAATCTCCTGGCGGACAGTTCCACAATGAAATTGACCACATTATCTTCAATCTGAATTGAAGATTCAGATTGAAGATAATGCTACCTGCATGGCAGAGCCTGGCAAGCTACCCGTGTTGTATTTGATATATATGCCAAATACCAGTAACAATTATAGACCTCATTCCAGAATGGATTGAGGCTCTTTATGTTCCTGGAGCAAGCAGATGCCTTGGGCTCTACTAGCATGAGACAGGACATATGGAGATGTTACTGGGGCCCGCTCGAGAAAATCGATGATGAACGGAAAGACAGTGATACAGTGATTTGTACAGTTACTGGTGATAGTAAAGATCTTTGGAACTTTGCTGAACTCATGAATTCTGTCCATCCAACACTGGCTTGGAAGTACAGGGAACCTGCTCCCTTTCTTACTGTCAGGGACCCCAAGAGTTCCCCAGCTCTGAGTTATTATATTTACACTAATTTTAATTATAGAACAAGCAAGTTAATACAATGTTTGTTGTGCCTTTTTTTTTTTAAACGGGAGATTTTTTTTGGATAGAGACTGAATTTAATTCATTTTGGCAAACCAAAAATCAGTGGCCATTGTTCATTAAATCTAATTCATGATGATGAGGATGAAGATGATGGATGATGATGTTGTTCTCTGGTATTTGGCAGTTTGGGCCACTCCCTGGCCATTCAAAGCGCTCAAAGATGCAGCCTTGATGGTTCAGTGCCTCAGTATGGTGGTGCTGGTGGGCCAGTCCGAGTTTAATCCTGTGCATGCTCTCCACACCTAGCTTTTTCCTTGGCCTGGCACCATCAGCTTTAAAGACTGAAAGAGTTCTTTATATTCAGCTATGGCATTTTATCTTACTGCTCTTCGGGTATAAATACAAAGAAAATATGCATGAAATAAATTGACTAAATCCTTCATTATATAGCTTTACATTGGATCTGAGCCTGTTGATTCACTTTTTGGTTTGGTCATTGGTGTCTGTATTTTATCATATATGAGGAGGTGCTACTTCTTTTTTTACCCTCCCCCCTTTGCTTCCGGACTCAATTATAGTTGTCAGTACTGCTTTGACACTTCATGATACTTTTATTTATTCATTTATTCATTCATTCATTCATTTATTTATTTATTTATTTATTTATTTATTTTTGCTTTTTTTTTTTTGGGTCACACCTGGCGATGCTCAGGGGTTACTCCTGGCTCTGCACTCAGGAATTACTCCTGGCAGTGCTCGGGGGACCATATGGGACGCGGGAATCGAACCCAGGCCGGCTGGGCGGCTGCGTGTGAGGCAAACGCCCTACCGGCTGGGCTATCGCTCCGGCCCCTCATGATACTTTTAAAAAATTTATTATTATTTTTTTAAACAACTTCATGACACTTAAGTCATGGTTGCCTTGGGTGCTTCCTAAGCCATTGAATTAGTTCCAGGCCCTTATCTTTAGAGACAGTGGCAGGACTTTAAGGGTGGTTCATTTTATCACCAGTTAAGTGGTATTATCTCTCTTATTACACTGGTAATTTATTTTTTCCATTTTTATTTATTATTTGCTTTTTTGGGTCACATCCGGCGATGTTCAGGGGTTATTCCTGGCTCTGCATTCAGGAATTACTCCTGGCGGTTCTCAGGGAGCCATATGGATGCCGGGATCGAACCCTTCAGCTGCGTGCAAGGCAAACGCCCTACCTGCTGGACTATCGCTCCGGCCCCTACACTGGTAATTTACATATAGGTAGAGCAGTGTACTTTGTTGTTTAGTTGTAGGTGTATACATAAAGTGTACAGGCACTTTATGTATACCTGTTAGCTATTATGAGATGATTACTGATTTTAGAGATGTTAAAATGAAAAATCTACTTTAGAATTAATGAAAGAAATAATTGAGATTCAGAACTCTTTCTTTTTTAGTTTTTGGCTGTACCCAGCAGTATTCAGGGATTACTTCTATCACCTGAAATGGCGGATTGAACCTGGGACGGTCTTGTGCAAGGCAAACACCCTACCTGCTGTGCTATTGCTCTGACTTAACTCTTAAAGTAGAGAAGTTCTTTATATAATCAAAAAACTTTATAGTGTGGATAAATGATTCTTTTTTGTAAGGTCTGACATTTCTGCATAATCCATATAGTTGATAATAATTAAATATGGTGTACTCCTGGAAGGACAGTTGAAGCATAGTTGGATTTTGTAATTTTTTGCTTTATTTATATTTCTTTTTCCCTCTTTTATTTTTTTTTGGGGGCGGTCACACCCAGCCATGCTCAGGGGTTATTCCCGTCTCTGCACTCAGGAATTACTCCTAGCGGTGCGTGGGGACCATATGGGATGCTGGGGAATTGAACCTGGGTCAGCTGGGTGCAAGGCAAACGCCCTACCCAAAGGACTATCACTCCAACCTCTCGCTCATTGTTATACACCTAAAATTTTAATTTTTTTTTAACTGTAGTTTAGGTAACATGGTTATAGTAGTGCTACATTGATGTTTCTCATGCTTGGTTATATCCAGGTATTACTAACTTATAGTTACCAAACTTTCAGAGATCATTTTAAAATTATTTGGCTCTTCCTCGTCATGTTTTATTTCTCCAGGCCTCAGGAGCATTCTGCTCAGCAAACAAATTCGGTGGAAGCAGTGTTACATCGTCAGCTTCTAATAGTAACTCCACATCAGGTTCTACCACTAGCAACCCTTTCGGGTTAGGTAAGTATCTGTAGTCATTTTTTCCCTTTTTTTTCCGTAAATGTTTGGGGGAATACTCCCAGCTCTGTGTTTTCTATCTATTTATTTATTTATTTATTTATTTATTTATTTATTTATTTATTTGTTTATTTATTTATTTATTTATTTGTCTGTTAGTTTATTTGCTTTTTTTAGGTCACACCCAGCAATGCTCAGGGGTGACTCCTGTCTCTCCTCAGGAATTAACTCCTGAACTCCCTGGCGATGCTCAGGGGATCATATGGGATGTTGGGGGTCACCCACATGCAAGGTGAATGCCCTGCACTCTGTACTATTGCTCTGGCCCTGTAGTCATTTTTCTTAAGGATAAAAAGAAAACATGTTCCCCAAGATAATTTGGATAATATAACAAAATATTAAGTCACTTTAGAAACAGGAAAACTTAATTAACTCAGGGCCAGAAAATAGCACAGCAGGTAGGGGTTTGCCTTGCATGCGGCAGACCTAAGTTTGATCCCGGCATCCCATGTGGTCTCCCAAGCGCCACCAAGAGTAATTTCTGAGTGCTGAGCTAGGAATATTGCTAAACATTGCTGGATGTGATCTCCCAAAAAAAAAACACAAAACTTATTGTTTATAGAATTGCATAGGCATTAAATGGTTGGAAATACACTTGTGTTTGGTTAGTTTTATATTTAAAAACATTTTAAATATAAGAAGTGTAACTGACCTTCGGATGTCACCATGACATCCGAAGGTCAGCTACATTGTTGCTCATAAGCTAACCCCTTAAATCCATTTTTTTCTATTTAAAAAGTATTTTTAGGGGCTGGAGCGATAGTCCAGCGGGTAGGGCGTTTGCCTTGCATGCGGCTGGTCAGTGCCGGCCCGGGTTCAATCCCCCTGCATCCCATATGGTTCCCTGAGCACCGCCAGGAGTAATTCCTGAGTGCAGAGCCAGGAGAAACCCTGAGCATTGCCGGGTGTGACCCAAAAAAGTTTTTTTATTTCTTGGGGCGGAGGGATTGGGACTATACTAGATGGTGTTAGGGATTGACCCAGATGAGCTGCATGCAAGATAGGTGCTTTACTCCTGCACTCTCTGTATGGCCCCTATAATTTCCCACTTAAAATAGTAATCTTTTTCTTGTGTTTCTTTTTTTGGAGGGGCCACACTTGGCTGTGCTCAGGGTTTATTTCTGAATCTTCACTCAGGGTTCACTCCTGGCAGCCTCACTCCTGCCAGAGATGAAACCAGAGTTGACTGCTTGCAAGACAAGCACCCTATCTGCTGTACAAGTCTATGTCAGTGATTTTTCTGTATGTTCTCGATAGACAAAAGGAGTAGAGACTTGGAAGGAGGCCACACAGTATAATTTTATTACAGTATCTTGCGACAATTGTTTGTTTAGGTTAATGTTTGCCTATTTTCTGAATAAAACACAAATGGGGTCTAGTACCATCAGCACTTTCCAGCATCGACTGGCACTCCAGGGATACATTACTGGTATAAGACTTTGTTGAAAGCATTTAAAACCATGACATAGTGTTTTGTTTATTTTTCCCCAGTGTTTGCTGCTCTTTCTGTAACTGATCAGGGTCTAAATGTGTCTCTTGATTGAGGCAGATGCATTTTAGATGTAAAAATTACTAACAGTCTAGATTAGGAAGCAGTGTTCAGGCTGATCAAGTATATTCTTGAGCTCTCCCTTCATCCTTTGTTTTATAGACAAGGAAATAGAAGCCTAGAAATCTACTTTAAGTTCGTTTGTCTGAGGCCGTACATCTCCCTAAATATTCCTAGCCTGTTTTTATAACCATTTTTATCTCTATTTTTTTTTTGTGTGTGTTTCCTGTAGACTCTCTGTTCCTTAAGTAAGTCACAGAATTCCACTCCCTTTCTTCCGTTCTTTGTTGTCTCTGAAAATGGTGTTTTCTGACCTTACTTGGTTTCTGTGGCATTTCTTTGTTACTTATGTTCATACTGTTCCAAGAATTTGCCTTGAAATTTTTACTTTTGAATTTCCTCAGTGATTTTCCTGACTATTTTGGTTGCTCAAATCTGTCTTCTCCCCTCCTTCCCTGTTTTTACTGGGATTGCACACCCTGTTGGTCGTGCTGCTTGTGCTTGTGAGTCATGCACTGAGAGTTGTATGCACACATATGTCCACCAGTAATGTACTACTAAGTCTAAGTCATGCTTGGACATCTTTTTAGTTGCCATGCTTGGTGCATGAGCCCTGGTTTGTAGCACAGCCAACAATCGTTGTAGCTTTAGGGATCCGGCACAGAAGAGTTGCTATTTGGCACATGTGGATGGCTCTGGGATTAGCTTGTAGCATACTGCATACAAAAGCAAGCATTTCAGTCACAGAAAAGTCTCCCAGCCCTGGTTCTTGACTTCGCATCCCAGACCATTTCTAAACTCTGTGTCTTATGTTCAACAGTCTTCCGTATTACTTGATGTTCAAGTCTTGGTATATTATTATGTATCTCCTAAGAAAGCAATAGAAAGTAGACGAATCATAATCTTAACACCTCAAACTAGTACCGTTCCTTTACCAAATCTGTTTATACTGTTTTCTCCCACTCCCTTGCTAATTCCTTGGTGTATTCTCAATTTTTCAAAATCCATAATACTTGCTCTAGGTAATTTCCATATTGCTCATAGAATAGGAAAATTTTAAATGACTTAGAAAAAAATTTATTATTTTAACTTGTCAGTTTTTGTTTTGGTTTTATGGGGCACACCAGGTAGTACTAGGGCTTATTTCTGACTCTACTCAGAATATTCTTGGCGGGCTTGGAGGACCATATAAGGTGCTAGGGATTGAATCTGGGTCAACCATATGCAAGGCAAATAACCCTGTCTGTTGTACTATCTCTTTGGATTGCAACTGTTTTTCTTACCACCAACTCTTATAGTTAATTACATACTGCTTAATTAGCAATTGCAGCCCTGATCTCAGTGTGATTAAATCCTTAAAAGCTTTTTGTGTTGGGATGGAGAGCTAATTCAGGGGCTGACCCAGGAGGCGGAGTGGTACTGCTGGGTTAAGTTGCTTTCATGTAGTGAAACCCAGTTTGACCCAAGCATTGCATATGGTCCCCCAAGCACTGCCGGGAAAGATCCCTGAGCATAGAGCCAGCAATAAGTAATGAGTTCAACTGGGTGTGGTTCAAACCCATACTCCCCAAAAGTGGGGAAAGACTATGGTTTAGCCCTTATTACTTCTCTATTATTATTTCCAACAATTAACTTTGTCAGAATAAGCTATTCTGTAGTGATTAATAACCCCAAATTCATTAATGTACTACCATAAAGTTTAATTTCTTGCTTTGTATCTTTATTTTGTAATTCATGGTTTTTGCTGGTTAATGAGCATCATCCTCAGGGATAAACACCACCAGAGAGCTGCCATTTAAAAAAATTTTTTTTTAATTGAGAGTCAGTGATTTACGTAGTATTATTTATGGTTTCTTATGCACATAATTTCAGCACCAGGGGCCGGAGCGATAGCCCAGCGGGTAGGGCGTTTGCCTTGCACGCAGCCTGCCCATGCCGGCCCGGGTTCGATCCCGGCATCCCATATGGTCCCCCGAGCACCGCCAGGAGTAATTCCTGAGTGCAGAGCCAGGAGTAACCCCCTGAGCATCGCGGGTGTGACCCAAAACCAAAAAAAAAAAAAATAATAATTTCAGCACCACACCCTATTACCCTTTGTACCCCCTTCCTCTCCCAAAGACCCCAAGAGTCCTTCCTCCCGACCTTTCAGCTCAACTCAATTGTGATTAGGTTTTCCATTATGTTGCTTTTTGGATCTATGTTGCTACCTTGCTGTGTATTTTTAAGCCCCACAAATGAGAGACAGCATTTTCTATCCCTTCTTGATTTCACTCAACATAATAAAATATACTTGAATCTGTATTGAGACAAATGGTATGATATTTAAGACTTTTTGGGTCACACCAGGTAATGCTCAAGGGTTGCTCCTGGCTCTGCACTCAGGAATTATTCCTGACCGTGCTTGGGGACCATGTGGGATGCCGGGATCGAACCTGGGTTGGCCACGTGCAAGGCAAATGCCCTACCTGCTGTGCTGTCTCTCCAACCCCTAGATTGTATGATTTTGTTCTTTCTTAGAGCTGCATAGTATTCCATGTGTATACATAACATGACTTGTTGATTCATTTGTCTGTAGTTATGCATTTGGGTTTTTATGTATTTTTATTACTGTACTGTGATGATGTACTTAACCTTTCAAATGGAATGTTCAGGCCGGAGCGATAGCACAGTGGGTAGGGCATTTGCCTTTACGCCCGACCCAGCTTTGATCCTAGGCATCCCATATGGTCCCCCAAGGACAGCCAGGAGTAGTGGTACTGCTGGATCAGATGGTAGTTCTATAGGATTCTGCCATCTTACAGCTAGCCATACCTCTTAGAACACGGCAGAACAGACAACCAGAATATCCCACGCCTTTTTATATTTTTAGTCACACCCAGTGATGCTCAGGAGTTACTCTTGTCTCTACTCAGGAATTACTGCTTGCAGTTCTCAGGGAACCATATGGGATGCCAGGGATTGACCCAGGTTGGCCACATACAAGGCAAACGCCCTCCCCACTGTACTATTTTGCTCTGTCCCTGACTTTTGTTCTTTTTACCAAAAGTGACAGATCATTTCTTGCAGTCCTTTGAGTATAACTAATCATATGTGTTCCTGCAAAAGAAATGTCTACAAGGAGTGTGTGGTTGGTCATTGCTACCTTCCATCCTAATTGGGGATTTTTGTTTCTTTGCAATTTTAAATATGACCATTAATCTCTATGATATTTACTGTGACCAGTTAATCTTCCAGTGTAGTTTTATTTCTTTTGCCAACTTACTCTTTAATCTCATTAAATTTCATCTTGTTTCAGTCAAGCGGCCATTCCACTTAGGACACTATATTATAAAAATCCTGCAGCTCTCTCTATTAGAGTTCTTATTCTGTTGTTTCCTTGGTTTCTTTCATTTATGTCATCTTTCTATCTTATTAGAAATGCAGCATGCAGCGTAGCCCCATTGAGTGTATTTGGTTACCTAAATTTATAAAAAAAGCATCTGTGATGAGCAGTTAGTTGTATCTGGTATCTATAAGGTTTCTTTGCTTTTTTAAAATTTTATTTATTTATTTTTTATTTTATTTATTTTTAATTGAATCACAGTGAGATATACAGTTACAAAGTTGTTCATGATTGGGTTTCGGTCATACAATGTTCCATCACCCATTTCTTCACTAGAAATTCAAATGTCCAAAAGGCACATGAAAAAAATGCCCTACATCAGTAATCATTGGGAGATGCAAATCATCAGCAATGAAATATCTCACTCCACAGAGACTGGCATACATCCAAAAGAACAAGAGAAACCAGTGATGGTGCAGATGTGGGGAGAAAGGCAGGCACATTTTTAAGTTTAATTCCTGTAGTTTGGGTCCCAGTCTTACAGTAATGTTGGCTCTAGTAGCTTGGGTGATAGATACCTCACCTCCATATTCCAATCAATGTTGTCTTTTTTAAAAAAGTATTTTATTATACCACCATGAGATATACAGTTACAAAGTTCATATTTGGGTTTTGGTCATACAGTGTTCCAGCACCCATCCTTCCACCAGTGCCCATCTCCCACCACCAATGTCTCCTGTTCCCTCCCCCCTCCCCAGCCCGCCTCCATGGCAGGTTCTTTATTTCTTTCCCTTTCTCTCTTTCTCTTTTCCTTCCCTTCCAGACTATGGATTACAGAACATACATTAAAGGGTTGTCATGTGTATCTTTTTGCCTCTATTTAATGCTCAGTTCTAGGTTGATATTAGTACTTTTGACAATTGTTAGCACACTGTTCCATTTTCTGTCTTACCTAGCCTCTGACTCCCACACGTTTGTGATAATTTCACCTTTCACAAGACCTCCTGATACATGTTTCACTTGCCCTTGGATATTGGTATCATAATATGTACATATATATTTATGTCATGAAAATAAATGCAGTCACTCTGTATCTGTCTCTCTCCTTCTGACTAATTTGACTCAACATAATCTTTCCATGTCCATCCATTTATAGGCAAATTTTATAACTTCGTTTTCCTAACAGCTGCATATTATTCCTTTGTGTAGATGTACCAAAGCTTCTTTATCCAGTCATCGATTCTCAGGCACTCTGGTTGTTTCCAGATTCTGGCTATTGTGAATAATGCTGCTATGAACATAAAAGTAGGGATGGTGTCTCTGCTGCATATTTTTGGTTTCCCAGAGTAGATTCCCAGGAGTGGTATGGCTGGATCAAATGGAACTTCAATTTCTAGTCTTTGGAGGAATGTCCATATTGTTTTCCAGCAAGGCTGTACCAGCCGGCATTCCCACCAACAATGGATGAGTGTCCCCTTTTCCCCACATCCATGCCAGCACTTATTGTTCTTGCTCTTTTGGATATGTGCTAGTCACTATGAGGTTTCTTTGGGGCTTAACACCTCCAGTATCTCCACTCTGTGTCTTAACTCCTTGATTATAAGGAGCTCTCTTCCTTCTAGACTTTATAGATGAATTCTTGTCAGACTTGGTAGTTTGGAAAGAGTACTAGAAGTATAATTAACATTTTTGTTTGTTTAGGGCCCACACCTTTATTGGTGCTTAGAGCCTCACTCAGTGGTGCTGGGTTGGGCCATGATTCCTGTTGCTGAGGATACAACCCACAACACACACCTCATCTCCTTGACCCAGAGAATTTGAAAGTTCTTTTCTTTATAATTGAGGCTTTCCCCTAATATCTGTTACCCATGTGAGTTTGAACATTAGTTCAGTTTGACACTTCCTACCTGGTTAGTGTCAGATTCCACAGGTTGATGGCTCAGTTCCTTGAAGACAAGTCCCAGGCCATGCATAGTTTTTCACTGGCACGGTAGTAATTATCAATTCCCAAGCCCCACCTCCTCAGGTGTTACACTTGTTGGAAAGACAGAACCCAAGACACACTTAAGTTTGTCAGATGATCATAAAGGATTTAACTCAGAACTGTAAGAGAAGCATGGAGAAAGGTGTGGTACAGCAGAAAAGTAGACTTCTATAGCCTCTCTGATTTCGTCTGGCCACCTGCTTGTGTTAAGTAGTTCTGAGATCACTGAATCTCTGTGCTCAAGAATTTTGAGGGTTTTTTGTTTGTCTTATAAAATTCATTTTATTTGTTGCTTTTTTGGGGGGTCACACCCAGTGATGCTCAGGGTTTAGTCCTGGCTCTTCGCTCAGAAATTATTCCTTGCAGTGCTTGGGGGACCATATGGGATGCGGGGATTGAATCTGGGTTGGCTGCATGAAAGGCAAACGCCCTACCCACTGTGCTATCGCTCCAGCCCAGATTCATTATTTCTAGCCCTTCTCTTCCTTTTCTCTTCCTTCCTGAAGGTTTTTGAAACTTCTGCCATCTTAGCCACTTGTTCTTTTCTGGGGTTGTCTAGAGGTCCTAAGGAACATGATAATAAGAAGTATGCTTTTTAAAGATGGATTGTAAGTCCCAACAAAAGATAATTTTTAAAATGTTATTACACCACCATTAGATACACAGTTACAAAGTTGTTCATGATTGGGTTTCAGTCATAGTATTTTGCGTACGCATCCCTCTACCAATGCACATTTCCCACCATCAGTGTCCCCAGATTCCCTCCCCCACCCTGCCTCTATGACAGGTCTCTCTGTCTCTGTCTCTGTCTCTCTCCCTCTCACTCTCACTCACCACCATTTGTGGTGTGCAGGACATGCATTTAGGAGTTGTCATGTATATCTTTACCTGTGTTTAACGTGCAGTTCTAGTCTGGCATTACATTTCCAACATTATCACACTGGTCCTTTCTCTATCTTAGCTAACCAAAAGTAATTCTTTTCTTAGGATATTGCAAGAGTTTTTGGAGCTCTGTACAGGGAACCAAGGACAGAGATCAAATATACATTTATACTACACACTAGAAATACATATTTTAGTTGGTATTATTACTTGCTTTAAGATAACTTTCTGCCGTAGGCTATTGATTTAATTAAACTTTCTTGCCTCTTTGTATTGTAGCAGTTATGTTTGTAATAATGCTTGTGGCTTTCATTTATGTATTTTTTCCCCTTTTATTCGTGGGTGGCCTTGGAGGACTTGCAGGTCTAAGTAGTTTGGGTTTGAACACCACTAACTTTTCTGAACTACAGAGTCAGATGCAGCGGCAACTTATGTCCAATCCTGAAATGATGGTCCAGATCATGGAAAATCCTTTTGTCCAGAGCATGCTCTCAAATCCTGACCTCATGAGGCAATTAATTATGGCCAATCCACAAATGCAGCAATTGATACAGAGAAATCCAGAAATTAGCCACATGCTGAATAATCCAGATATTATGAGACAAGTATGTGGAACTTACTTTCAGTTAATATAACAAAAATTACATGTTTGTTTTATTTCATCTTTATGCTAGCTTTAAAACTAAGTGAGGTGGGTCGGAGCAATAGTCCAGCAGTAGGGCTTTTGCCTTGCATGCGGCTGACCTGGGTTTGATACCCAGCCTCCTGTGGCGTCCCTGAGCACTGCCAGGTTTAATTCCTGAGTGCAGAGCCAGGAGTAACCACTGAACATCGCCAGGTGTGACCCCAACCCCCAAAAAAGAAAGCGGGGCTGAAGGGAGAAAGAAGAAATCCTAACTTTACACAGGGAAAATTCAAGTAAGCTTTGGTTTAGAATATTCTGCTATTACTGAGATACTGTGTTGTATTTGACAAAAAATTATAGTCATTGCAGATATGCAGCATAGTGATTTGTATATAGAAGTGTTTTTTTGTTTCTGCTATTGATATAAATGGGAGTCGCACATGAGTGGTTGTGTTGTTCACACATGTTGTGTGTTTGCTTTTAGTTCTTTCACACATGTTCACTGAAGGTTGCATACCTTTTGTTGCAGTTCTTGAAGAGTTCACATTGTTAATTGTATTTTATTTTTTATATTTAGTTTCATTATTTTAATTTCTTTTATTTTTGCTTTTTGTGTAACACTCTACGATGTTCAGGGGTTACTCCTGGTCTTGGGCTTTGCACTCAGGAATTACTTCTGGCAGTGCTCGAGGATCGAAAATGGTTCAGCTGTGTGCAAGGCAGATACACTACCTGCTGTACTATCACTCTCGCGCCCCCCCCCAGCAGTAACTTATTACTGGGCCAGAGGTTCAATGTCAGGGCATGAAGATGTGCTACTGCTTGGATCATGTGGTCCCAGGGTCACCAACTGTGTTGGGTCTTGGGGCCCTGAGGACTGCACCCAGCTATGCTCAGATGGTACCAGGAATCAAATCTGGGGTTTGGGTGTGTGCTGAGCGAACACTCTAACCATTGTAATATCTTCTGGTCCCGTTTTTTATTGCTTTCTTTTGCTTAAGAAACCTTTTGGTTTGGTGTGGTTCCATTTGTTTACTTGGCTTTTGAAACTTTGGCTTTCATCAAATTAGAAAAAAATCTGCCAAGAATAAATTCAAGTTGTTTACTCCTGATAATTGTCTTCTAGGGAGTTTTATGGTTTTGGGCTTTAATTTATTTTGAGTTAATTTTTGTGTATGGCGTAAGGTAGTGGTCCAGGTTCAGTATTTTGCATGTTCTCCAGTTTCCCATT
>JAJIBD010019748.1:0-12967 GCA_021461705.1 Cryptotis parvus | reverse complement strand
GTCTGGCTAGTTAAACATAGTCTAGGTCATATGATGTGATCTCCCAGGAAAGATTTAATTTATAAATCTTTAAGTTTAATCTCATATGCAGATATGTGACTTTCTCACTTTGCTTATATAAAATGACTACAAATATTATTAAAATGATTTTTAATTGCCAAGGAGAGAAAACAATGCTCTGCCCTATAGCACCTCAATAGCCTTCAGAAGCAGGGGTATGGTCCCCTGGAGATTTTGCACTGCTTAGAGGAAGTGGTTTCTACCTCTTTGTTTTAGGATGCCCAGCCACCAGCCTCTGTATAGAATTGATCTCTAGCAGTTTGGGGATCAAATAGTAGGTAGATTAGTATTGAGTGAAGAGTCAGTCAGTAGGTGTGGAGTTGATTCAGAGTCTGTCTGTAGGTGTGGAATTGAGTTGGAGCCATGAGTGTGTAGGATGAAAAACCTTAGATTCTCTAGTACTGATGGTCTTGCTCTCTTTTTCCATCAGATGGAGGGAGATGGTCATTGGCCTGAATGTGACAAGGGAACCTGACAGACCCTGATACTGTTGGGTAACCCACACAGCCACAACATGTAGTAGTTAAGCTATAATAACTAAAAGATCAAATTAAGGAGAATCTTTATTTTATTCCAATATTTCTAGTAATATAGAAAAATTAAACAAAGACAGCAGTAATGCTTTAGATTCTATAATCCTTGAAAAGCAGCAAAGAATATGAAAATGCTTCTTTATGCCATTTCAGACACCCAAATTTGAGATGTAATGTAATGATCTCATTGATTTTTGTCTTAAGGCTTCTGTTTACTATTTGCTTTCTACTCTGCAAAAGAGTGATTAAAACTTGGTCCCACCGAATCCTAAATTCAAAGAGTTGAGGTAGGACAAAAATGTTTGGAAGCCATTTCCTATATTCAGTTGATTTCTTGAAATATGATTGAAAAGTGGCACATGCAATTCTTAACCATCAAATTTAGATTGATCCTTTTATCTGAATAGAGTCTCAGTGGGTGAAAATCACTGAAATTGTAGAATATCCGAAACAACTTCAATCCATCACACTGCAAAATATCATCTGTGTGCTGAAAGGAATACAAAATAATGTTTACTTGTCTATTTTTGGTTCAAAAGTTTTCACTCTAAAAACTAATAAGTGGCTCCAGGTTTCCCTAGTTGATATCTTTCTTTAAAACTACCTTTATGAAATTTCTCCACTATTAAATGATTCTGAAGTGCTGAGTGCAGCATGGATGATTTTGGAGAATGTTCTTATTCTTCCATTCTCTCTTTTCAGAGTCCCTCCATTTCATCCCTCCTGTAATTCTTTTCACTGGTCCTGGTCTCCATCTTTTCTATCCCTGATATGAAAGGAGGGATTTTATGTATGTTTGAGAGCCCAAACCTGCAAATGAATTAATATATTTTATGCCTAAACTCATTTTTTGTTCTAACTTAGTTTAGCATAAGAGAAGCTGGCCCAAGTATGCTTGCCAGGTTGTGCATAGGGACTTACCTGGACATAGAGTGTGTGTAATGAGAGGCTAAAAAAGGGAAAATCTATGAGTCTATTATTTTACTTTTTTTGGGGGGTCACACCCGGCAATGCTCAGGGGTTACTCTTGGCTCTTTGCTCAGGAATTACTCCTGGCGGTGCTCAGGGGACCATATGGGATGCCGGGGTTTCAACATAGGTAGGTCGTGGTGCAGGCAAATGCCCTACCTGCTGGGCTATCACTCTGGCCCTATGTGTCCATTTTTAAAGGGGACTTTGGGATCAGCCAAAAAAGTAGATGACAAGCCTGGTCAAGCACAGTTGCTGGTTTATATCAAACTCTGTGTAAGCTAATTGCAACCAAGATAAAAGCAAAAATGCAAGTGTACTTTCCTTTAAATAAAGGACCGAGGCACTGGAGCAATAGTACAGATGGCGGATGTTTGTCTTGTATGCTGCATGCCCAGGTTCAATCCCTGAATTCCCATATGGTCCCCACAACCTTCAAGGAGTGATCCCCGGAGTACAGAACCAGGAGTAAGCCCTGAGTAATGGTGGGCTTAGAAATAAAAAATAACATTAAAAAAGTAAAATATGCAATGGATCCTGCTAAGATTGATCCCCTGAGTGAGTGCAGAGCTAGCAGTAAGCACTGGGTATTGCCGGGTGTGGCCTAAAACAAACAAAAGAAAATGCAAAAAGCGTGTGCTTATAGCAGTGTTTCTCAACTGGGGCCATATGGCCCAATGTGGGCCCTCCAGGATATTCTTAGGGGGTTACAGGTAAAAAATCACATAAGTTTGGGGTCACAGAACAAGACTAGAAGGCCAAACTGTAGGACAGAGACGCACAGGAAGGAAACAAAGTTGAAGAAGTCCAGAGTGGATAAAAGACAGAAACACTGGACTGTGGAGTACGGTTTCTTCATCTGCTGCTTCCTAAACATCCCCTAATTCAAAATGGTAAATATGCCACTTATTCCTGCTTGAGGCAGCTGGCTCTGAACACCAAGACTTTGGATGCCTATGATGACATCCCCTATGTCTTTTTCTCCAAATATTGGCAGTGATACTTATACTCATTTGTCTTCTTTTGTAGCTACCATCAATAAGAATTCAGGCCTAACCATTAGCAGTGTGAGACACAACTAGGGATCCAAAATCTGCCCAAGACTCTGAAAGGATTTGAGAAATGTATATAGGCAAGTAAGAGAAAGAATGAAGTGTAATTCATCATGTTGCTGCGCACTCTGTATATGCACATGGTCTTTGAGGCTTGACAGACTTAGGTGATACTTCTAAAATTGGCGGGAGTGCTTAAGTCAGTTGCCAATCAAATTCTGATTTATTCAGGACTTGATATTGAGCTTGTTAGGATATATCCATTTTTCATTATGCCTTAATATTTTCCCTTTCTTTGATAACTTTTAATGACACCACTAAAAAGTAACAAATAGCTCTTTATGTAGGCTGAAGTTCATATAATTTCTTTAACTCAAGTCACAGATAATTGACTGTTATGCAAGTCATTATCTGCAGTTTGCTTTGGACCATCACGTCATTAGGAGTTTTGGAAATAATTGATCAGAGCTGCTACTGGGTCAATTTACACTTGTTGGTAGTACAAACACACATGAGTTATATTGTGATTAACATACACTTTGTGAGTGAAACTCCCTCATTAAAGTATTGGCTATTTTCAAGAAATACACTGACTCAAATCATTTATGTTCCAGTTACATTTTCTTTTCTGCTCCCCTCCCTTCCAATCCCTCTTTTGCCCAAATACAGGTGTGCAGTTCCAAACAGTATATATATGAATTAATATTTGTTTACTAGATATAGTATTATATAATTGAATAAGTATATACAAAGTATATGTATAGTATTATGTTATAATTGAATAGTAAGTATATACATTGCTAGCTATTTTCGGAATGCTCTCATCTCTTTATATGCTAAGCTCTATGTCAGGTCACTGGATTGTAATACTAGAGACATAAGGCAGAGAAGAATGGCCACTGTATCTCTAGGTTACAGACAGTGACTTCCCCCCAGGAGAGCAGCTAGCCTGATCATCACCAGGATTTGTCCTATTATAAAGAAAATATAATTAGCTGCTAAACAAGGTGGTGTGTGTATGAGTGTGTGTGTGGGGAGGGTGTAAGCACAAATATATGAGACTATCTATGTAGGCATATAAGGATTTTTTTTTGTTTGGGGCCACTCTTGGCAGAACTCAGGGCTTACTCCTGGTTCTGAACTCAGGGATCACTCTTAGCAAGCTAAGGGACGATACGGGATGCTGAGGCCCAAACTCGGGTCAGCCATGTGCAAAGGAGATGTCCTACCCATTGTACTGTGGCCTCGGCCCATATAAAGATTTTTCTCAGTCCATCAATATATTTCTTCCTTCATTTTGGTAGCACTGTTACCTTTCAAAGCTACTTAACTTTATTTGAGTCTCATAGATGATAAATACTTTTATTATTTCATTAGGGAGGACTCCCAACCAGTGCTCAAGGGTCCAGAATCCATTCATGGTGATTCTTTGCCAACAAGGCTAGTGATTCAGTGCTCAATGTTGTGACCTGGTGCAGTTTGTGCACTGCAGTGCTGAAGATACCTAAGCCACCCCTGCTACAAGGCTTTGGGGATCATCCAGATGGTGCTCATGAGTCACCAGGCAAATGCATGGCAAAGCTTGGGAAAACCACTTGGTGCCAGGGTTGCAAGTAGGGTTGGCCATCTGAAAGTCATGTGCCTTAACCCCTGTACTCTTTCTTTGGCTCCTTAACTGATATGTAAACTTTACTATGTAATAATATGTAATATGTAATATTACTAGAAAAAACATTTGTTACAGATCAGTACAAAGCAAACAAAGTAAGGAAAATGTTTCTTAGTCTCTGACTACAAAATGGTACTTCTGAGAGGGGAAAGGGAGGGTTGGAATAGAACGGATAGATTTGGTCAACTGGACAGTGGTTAAAGATACTACAACTGTAGTGGTGGGTGAGATGTGATATATTACTTATGGGGATATGAAAGTGCACTGACATGTTTATATCTTTGTAAACTGATTGTGAATCTTCTTTTAAAAACCTTTCATGTTCTTTCTGAAAAAAATGACATAAAATGTAGTAACAAAATTGATAATACTAAAGGACAATGACCAAAAAATTTAAGCCAAAGATTTTTCTTTCGACACTTTGCTTTCCATTTCTAGTCCCCCCAACTCTTTTATTTGGAATTATTACTTGGATTCTACTGTCTCCTGCCCTTATTCTTTTAAAAAATTCTAATTGTCATTTTTCAATTAATTGATTGAGCTTTTTTGGAAAAATGAGTTTCAATGTGCATCTCCTACCACTTAATTCTAGTTTAAGCTCTTTGTCTTTATTGATGAAATTAAAGACCTTGCCTCTGACAAAAGAATGATTTGCCAGCGAGGCAGTCTGCCTAATTGCTTCAACAAGAATTCTCTATAGAGCCTCACCATGGGTCTGGGCTGCCAGGTTCAATGTGCTTATAGATGAATGGCATCATTTTGGAATAAAAAGTTTAGTCTAGTTTCAAGTCAAAGTCAGGGTTTTTTACCTAGTCATGAATATTTAGAGTGAAGGTATTTTTAGTCAGAGGTTATCCTCATGGCACTATAAAGCGGATGTTAGTTGTTAAATGAAATGATTCAAGCTAATGGTCTTCAATAGCTTGAGGTAGCAAGTGAACACCACCATTCTTGTTAGCCTTTCCTTCCGTTAATGTAAAGCCTCATGGCTTTAAAAAACCGTGGGCTGCGGGGATCAGAGAGATAGTACTGCACTACCCAGGTTCAATTCTAGGCACCAAGAGTGATCCCTGAACACAAAGCCAGGAATAAGCCCTGAAAACCACCCAGCATGGCCCAAAATATAAATAAATAAATGAATGAATTAACAAGTGAATAGATAGATAGAGAGAGATAGATAGATAGAGATAGAGATAGATAGATAGATAGAGAGATAGAGAGATAGATAGAGATAGAGATAGATAAGTATAGAAAATAGATTAATAGATAGATAGATAGATAGATAGATAGATAGATAGATAGATAGATAGATAGATAGATAGATAGATAGATAGATAGATAGATAGATAGATAGATAGATAGATAGATAGATAGATAGATAGATAGATAGATAGATAGATGACAATAGTGGAGTACTTGGGTTGTTTACAGGTTTGGGCTATTATGAATAATTCCACAATTAACATTGGAATGCAGGTATCTTTTTGGAACACAGGTTTTGGATTCTTGGGGTAGATGCCAAGAACAGGAATTTCTGGTTCGTATGGAAGCTCAATTTTTAGGTTTCTGTGAAGTGTCCATATTGTTTTCAAAAAGATTGAGCTAGTCAAAATTCTCACCAGCAGTGGATAAGTTTTCTTTCCACACCCTCCACGTTCTTGCTAACATTGTTTTTTTTCCTTTGATTTGGGGCCACACCTAGCAGTGCTCAGGGCTTACTCCTGTCTCTGTGCTTAGAGCTCAGTGAACCAACTGGGATGCCAGGGAGTGAACCTAGGTTGGCCACATGCAAGGCAAGTGCCCTACCCCCTGTACTATCTCTCTGGGGATAACAGAAACAACACTAGTTGCTTTTAAATGGATAACCAGAATGTTAAGTATATGACTCTGGGATGAAGCAATATACAGGAGTGGAGAATCTCCAGGTTCAGTAAAAGACTAACAGGTCATTACTACGTTAGAAATAGAAGTTATTAAAAGGAAGATACTCTTTTAAATCTGGCCTGAAGTGATTACTACTTACATAGTTTCAAGGCAAATTAGCTCACCTAAAACCCCTCAAAATACACAAAGAGAAGAAACACCCATGGAGATGATTCAAAAGAAACAACAAGGGCCATCAGTACAAGAAACATAAGCACTTTTATCCATATGATATCTGAAAAACTTTAGAGAATCAAAGGAAACTGAAATTGCTGTGAGATGAGACTTAGGAAACGTTCAGAAACGTCTACATAAATTTTTTTTTAAAATTCTATTGCCAGTCATAGCAGACTAGTTCACTTGTACCAACACTCCCACCATAAATAACAAAATGTGTACATTTATGAAAACTAGAAGATTGACAGAATTGAAGAACATGGAAAGCAAAAAATCAGGAAAACCCAGAAAGGTGCACTGGGATTGTGAATTTTTTCCTGCTAGAAATATCTGCTTCAGAGAAACATCAATGATGAGACTAAGAAGCTGGAATAGATCCACAGAGGCTTGTAGACTGGGAAATAAAAAATTAAGTTTTAGTTTTCCTATCAAGTTCTATAAACTTTGTGTTTCTGATGATACATGGTTTATGTTATATAAGTAAACCCACTACCAGACTGCTATAAAGAAAAGTAAGCTTTCTCTTGAGGAACAATATAACAAAATAGACTTAAAGTTATTTCTGTGGCTTTTCAGTCAATTAAAGACTGTCAGAAATATAGACAGACAAATATTAAAATCAGAAAAATGAGGTATATAAGATATAAAGATACACAATAAGGAGAAACGGATTATCAAAGGCAGCAGAACTGCTGGAAAGTCAGTTCACAGAACTAAGTCTACAGTGGGTTGGAAATTGTAGATGTGTGTTGGTAGATGGGAAGGATCTTTGGGACATTGGTGGAGGTAGGTGGACACTTTTGGTTGTGGGTGTGGTGTTGGAATACACACACTTTACTTCCTTCCTCCCTCTTTTTCTTTTTGATTCTACATTTAATTGAGGCACTGTGATTTGTAATCTGTTCATGATAGTTTCATATATAATACACAAACATATATGAAACTATCATGAACAGATTACAAATCACAGTGCCTCAATTAAATGTAGAATCAAAAAAAGGAAAAAGAGGGAGGAAGGAAGTAAAGGAAGGCAGAAAAGGAGAGAGAAGGATGAGATTAGAAGAAAAAAACAGATGGTAATGGACCCAAGCAAGCCTGAATGAGGCACAACTGGAATCTGTAATTAGAAACAAAGTATAGACTGGCATAAATACATATATGAGGGCTCTACTTCTAGATAATTATCTCAGAGAAACTGTTACGCATGTGTATCAGGTGCTATGCAAAAACAATGTTCCTAGTAGCTTTGTTCATAATAGAAAATAATCAGATGCATAAAACTCATTTACAAACTCAATTCATTTATTCAACAGAACATGTTGCCATGTAATGGAATAAACTACTGCTAAACACAACTACACAGATAAATATCAAACATGTAATCCAAAAAAAAGAAAAGTCACAGAATATTCTGCTTATGCAAAGTTCTGGAGCTGGCAAATTCATGAAATACACTGCTTAAGAATATATGCAGAGAGGTAACCACAATGTAGAAAAGTTTATGAGCGTTGTAATTCATCATCTTTAAAAAATACTTCTCCTTGGAGCTATCCTAACATTTCTTTCTCTCCCTATTTTCTCATGTGCTTCTCTTCTGCATTTAATCATCTCGTTCACTTTTGCACATCTCTGAAATCGAACCGTTTGTTTTCCCTCACAGTTGCCATTGCTAAATAATAGATCACATATTTCTTGTCTTCATACTTTAGCAATTTCCTAACGTATACCCCTTGCCTCTACTTTTACCCTTTTTGTCCATCCAGCGCAATGATACTAGTCACTTGTGTTCCCGTTGTTCATCGATTTACTCGAGCGGGTGCCAGTAATGTCTCCATTCATTGGGAGTGAAGTCCATTACTGTTACTGTTTTTGGCATATAGAGTACACCATGGGTAGCTTGTCAGGCTCTGCCATGGCTCTGGGTTTATCCCAGGGGCCCAGTCTTGTTCTATGTCAGACCATCCACCATCAAAGGGCCCATGAGGCAGAGCCCTGGGTGTAGGCAAGCCTGTCTCCTGTCTGCTACCTGCCAATGCAGCTGGGCATCACAGTCACACCTGCAATTTCTTTTTTTTTCTTTTTGGGTCACACCAGACGATGCTTAAAGGTTACTCCTGGCTCTGCACTCAGGAATTACTCCTGGCGGTGCTTGGGAGACCATATGGGATGCCAGGGATCGAACCCGGGCCTGCACAGGCCAGCAGCGTGCAAGGCAAACACCCTACCCGCTGGGCTAGCGCTTGGCCCCATACCGGCAATATCTTTAGGGGGCAGTAATTAGTGTTTAATAATTTCAAATGCATTAAAGACAAATTTTCACATTTCATTTTGGGGGCTTCTTTATAATACTGTAAGTTTTATGAGCATAGTATAATTTAAACTTTTTAATATTGGATCCAAGTATTTAAAGTATAACTAGGATACATTGATAGTTATACATTAAATTTTAGTGAATGATTTTGATCTCCTGTGCTCTCTCACACAGCAGAGCCTGGCAAGCTACCCATATCATATTTGATATGCCAAAACAGTAACAATGATAGACCTCATACCCATGACCTGAAGGAAAGGTTTGAGGATCTTTGTGTTCCTGGAGGAGCAGATGCCCTTGGGTTACACTAGCATCACAGGGACATATGGAAATGTTACTGGTGCCTGCTCGAGCAAATTAATGAACAACAGGAAGGCAAGTGATACAAGTGATACAAGTGAATCATTGTATTTATTTTCTGAGCAGAACACTGGGAGTTTGATTTCATTTGTTTCTGAGAAATGTAAATGTGATGTAAACTTCTTAAGGTCTTTGGGTCTGCACAAATTGAATAGTCTGTATTTTCTAGGAAATGAGCATTAAGTGTGAGCCCTCACTGTGGGTTTGTTTTGTTTTTGTTTGGTTTGAGCAAATTACATGGAGTGCTCAGACTTACTCCTAGCTCTGCACTTAGGGATCACTTGTGACAGGGCTCTGGGATGCCAGGGATTAAATCCAGGTAAAACATTTGTAACATTACCCACTATACTGTGTCTGATCCTCATGCCCAAATATATATATATATATATGTATATATATATATATATATGTGTGTCTGTGTGTATATATACATATGTGTATATATACATATATATGTATATATATGTGGGTATATATATACATATATATGTATATATTTGGCTTTTTGGGGTCAAACCCAGTGATGATCAGGGTTACTCCTGGCTCTACACTCAGTAACTACCACTAGCAATGCTCATGAGACCATATGGGGATGCCAGGGATTGAACCTGGGTCGGCCGCATGCAAGGCAAATACCCTACCCTCTGTAGTATCAAACCAGTCCCACTATATATCTGATGCTGCTAAATTTAAGCATGTTCAAAAACCTTGGACTTGATGCAAAGTCTCAAAAATCTTCAAGACTGACCAAATCAGTATGACTCTCTGTATTTTGAATAAAGTGTAAACTTTGATGGAGGCACTCAAAACCATGTTGTAGTGTGAATTTTCTGTGGCTACCTAGGTCTTCTTCCTTTATATATTCAGTTACTTCCCTTTATCTGTATGTATCACAGTTTGAATGTCTTTCAAAGTGTTTATTCAGTTATTGCTGGTCACTATCACTTGATCACTTGATCACTTGAATCCCGTTATTCATCGATTTGCTCGAGCAGGCGCCAGTAACATTTCCACTGGACCCTATCACGTGCCAATGTAGCCCAATGGCATCTGGTTGAGCAGGAATATGAAGAGCCTCAAACCGTTCCTTCAGGGTCTTGACAAGGAAGTCTGACCATCTTGTAGGTGGGCGGCCACGTGATCTTTTTGACATCCCGTGGGATCCAGTCGGTAACTGGTCTAGTCCAGCGGTCATCTCCAAACCGCATTACATGTCCAGCCCATCTGATTTTCGATGCCTTGGCAAACGACAGCATCCCTGATTCTGGAATAGAGGCGGAGGTCGGAACTCCGGATTCCTTCTCTCATTTGAGTGAGGCATGATATTCCAAGCATAGCTCTTTCGATTCCTCTCTGGGAGAACAGAATAGCATTCACATCCTGCTTTCAGTAGGGGCCCAGGTCTCTGAGGCGTATGTCAATGCAGGGAGAATGGGTGGAGTCAAAGAGATATGCCCGGAGCCTGATGTTCTTTGTCCTTTTAGCTATTTCTTCGATGCCTTTGAAGGTATTCCATGCTGCTCTCTTTCTCCCCGCAAGCTCAGGTTTTAGGTCGTTCATCATGTTGACTTCTCGACCTAGGTACACATAACTGCTGCATTCAGAGATGTCTGTTTCATTGAGAGTGAATGGGGCCTATGGAACTAGTTCATTCTTCATAAACAGTTTTCTTTAGATTCAGCTGTAGACCTATCTTTCCATATTCTCGGTCGAAGTCAGCCAGCATTTGTGCCGCTTGGCTAATGTTTGGTGTTATTAGAATGATGTCATCAGCGAAGCGGAGGTGGTGTAGTTGCCGACCATCTATCTTCACTCCTATTCCTTCCCATTCTATTTGTCACATGATGTTCTCGAGGGTGGCAATGAAGAGTTTTGGTGAAATGGTATCACGCTGTCGAACCCCTCTTTTGATATCAATGATCACTTCCTTGTAGAACGGTGAGATCCTGGTGGTGAATCCGTAATAGAGCTCACGAAGGATCTTGATATATTTTGGCTAGGGCTTTGATGACTGCTTCAGTCTCCAAAGAATCAAAGGCTTTCTGTAAATCAATGAGCGTGAGACAGAGCGGCATCTTGTACTCCCTACAAACCTCAATGAGCTTGGTTACCATGTGGATATGGTTGATTGTGCTGAATCCTTTCCAGAAGCCAGCTTGCTCACATGGTTGTCCTTCATCTAATGTTCTGCCAAACCTGTTCAGAATGACTCGTGTAAACAGCTTGTAGATGACAGACAACAGGCAGATAGGGCGATAATTGCCGATGTCGTGAATGTCTCCCTTCTTGAACAGTAGAACTGTCCTGCTGGTTTTCCATTGGGGAGAGCCCCCTTGCATTAGGACAGGTAGCGTGAAGACCCAAGCTAGTGTATTGATGAGTACCGGCGGCAGATTCCTCAGGTGTTCGGGTCTGACTTTGTCTGGGCCTGGTGCTGTTCCCTTCTTTATAGACAAAATGGCATGTTGGATTTTGTCGGGAGGCGCTACGGGGGTCCCCTACAGTGCCGGGAAGCAATTTCCCTTCTACCTCCGGCCGGCGGGAATGAATGAAGACTCAGGAATCCGATGCAGTTTTAAAAGGGCTTTACTATCACAGGATCCAATATACAATCCAAGAGCAGGGGAAAACCTCCGGACTCTGGGTTCCCAGCTAGGCCCCAGCCAGGTATAGGCCAAGATGGTTGCCACCACGTGTTGAGGCCCAACAGAGAATGGAGAGGATGGAGAAGCAAAACACCAAGGGAAACCGAAATGGCAAAAAGGGAAAAAAAGAGAGACTCTTTCTTCTTGCAGCTTATTTTATAGCTAGAAATCTGCCCAAAACTCCCCAGCCCAGCCCATTCTGGGCTGGGCTGTCTAGAGATGAAAAACAGAAAAAATAGCTCTATAGAATGTAGCAACTTCAGGAGACCATCTGGTTGTTTACAAGGACCCAGAGCTAATTAAAAGACTCCTAGCAGAGTTGGGAGAAGTTATAAGCTAAATGTAACTTCCCCTGGCAGGAAGGATCAAATGCCCTCAGGTAATTTCTCCCAGCACCTCACCTAATATCTTGAGCCAAGATCTGCCTGGAATTGCCTTTATAGGGTAGAGAAGAGGGTTTCTGAGATGGCATGTCTCTATACCAAAGACTAATACTAATGCCAGTTAAATATTTCTCCAAGCCTTCAGAAGGGTCTCCTCTACTTCACGGTAGTTTTGTATTTTTAGTTGCCTTTGAGTTATCAGGGGAGCCATGCTTGCTTGCTTGGAGGCAAACAGCATTTCTCTCTGATCTAATTACTTAGAGATCCAACGTGGCCAGGGCAAATATGCTGGTAAGATCTAGCTAGTCCCACTATGCTTGTGGTAGCATGAGAGAATATTTTTACCAGCCAGTATAGAATACATGGTCAGATAAGACTGCCACATTCAGACTATCCACATTCAGACTATTCAGACTATCTATGAAGTGACCCACAGGAGGCAATCCAGGGCAGATGCAGAGGCCTAGGCTTTTAGGTGTCCTGCAACAGGATTTCAGAAGGGAGAACTTTGCGAATGACATATCCATCCTGTGGAATTTGGTATGTAGGCAGGTGGACGTGGCTATCAAAGAGATCTGAGTAGAAGTCATGGATAATCTTCTCCATTGACTTTCTGGAAGATGTGATAGATCCATCAGGGTGTCGGAGGGCAGTCATCTAGACAGACTAGATGTTTTGTAGCAGAAGCTGGGAAAAGCATTCGAACCACCCGTCTGTCTTTCGCTGGTCACTATAAGATTTTAATTTATAATATTTATTCTAATTAGTGCATTTTATTTCTCCTACTCTTCATATATATAGCTCTTACATTTCCTTCTAATCTCAAATTTAGTATATCACTTTTCTGGTAATTCCGTTTCAAAGGCAAACACTTCTGTTTAAAAA
>JAJIBD010019746.1:0-14114 GCA_021461705.1 Cryptotis parvus | reverse complement strand
TTTGTGAAGACCTACTATGTGGATCTACTATGTGTGGTGATTTCAAATAAAAACAATAAGGAAATCTATGAGGGATAATGTTGCAGTACCCTGTTGCCCAGAGGCTCTGCATCTTGCCTCTGCATCTTACCATGTATTCTATATTAGCTGGTATAAATATTTTCTCTCATGCTACTACAATCATCGTTGGGACTAGATATATCTTACCAGTGTATTTACCTGGCCCCGTTGGATCTCTAAGTAATTAGACCAGAGAGAAATGCTGATTGCCTCCAAGCAAGCAAGCATGGCTCTCTAATAAGTCTAAAGGCTAACATACAAAACAACTATGAAGTAAAGACGAGAATCTTGTGAAGGCTTAGAGAAATACATATAAAGGCTATAAAAATGGTACAGATGCATGCCTTAGTATTCTGAGACACAGTTCATCTGAGATGTCCCTCCTCCCACTCTACCCTGCAGGGACACTTCCAAGGCAGACCTTGACTAGGCAACATTAACATTTCAATAGAACTAGGTGAGGTCCTGGGAGAAGTTACCTGAGGGGGATTTACCCTACTTCCCATAATGTGGGTGGTCAGTATTGAAAAGATATAAAAGCAGTAGCCTGCTTTCTTCCACATCTTTTTCCCTTTTGCCTTTTTGCTTTCTCTCTCTACTCTCCTTCCCCCTTTCTTCCCTTTCTTCCCTGTTGGGCCTTAATACGTGGTAGTGGCCATCTTGGCTTAGGGTTCTAAACTTACACCTGGCCGGCCCAGCAGGGAAACCAAAGTCCAGGGTTTTCCTATTGTTGGATTGTATACCAGTGTCGGGCGCTCCGCCGGGTCCCCGACAGTGCCGGGAAGCGAGTTCCCTTCTACCTCCGGGCCGGCGAGGAATGGATGAACACTCAGGAATCCGATGCGGTTTTAAAAGGCTTTACTTATCACAGGTTCAGGCATACAAATCAGCAAAAGGAAAAACCCGATGCTTAGGATTCCAGGCTAGAACCCCAGCCACGTGTAGGCCAAGATGGCGACCACCACGTGTAAAACTTCCAAGGGGAATAAACGCTCACAAGACGAGATCCCACTGGGAAGAAGACCGGGAGAGCGGAACCGGCTAGTTTATACCCCCCCACAACTCAGACCTTCCTCCCATTGTTATGGAAAGCAGGGAGGGTCCAATGCCCCCAGGTAATCCCTCCCTGCATCTCACCTAGGGCCTTTACTGTGCTAATGTTTTGAGCCGGGAAGGCCTTTGAAATGTAGAGAAGGGGGGTTTCTGAGATGGCATGTCACTGTACCAAAGACCAACACCAATGCCAGTTAAATATTTCTCCAAGCCTTCACAAGTCTCCTCTACTTCATTGTAGTTTTATATTTTATCAGGGAGCCATGCTTGTTTGTTTGGAAGCAAACAGCATTTCTCTCTGGTCTAATTACTTAGGTGTCCTTACGTGGCCAGGCTAATATGCTGGTAAGATCTAGCTAGTCCCAACGATGATTGTGATAGCATGGGAGAATATTTATACCAGCTAGTACAGCATACATGGTCGGATAAACTGCCACATTTAGACTACCCCTTATCTACGGAGTGATTTGCGGAGGCAATCCAGAGCAGATGCAGCGGCCCTTAGGAGTCCTGCAACATACCAGGACCGGAGAGAGTAAAGCCTTTTAAAACTTTGCTGAATTCTTGTATCTTTTTCCATCCGACAATCCTCTGGGGCAAAAGGGATTCCTGACCCTGCTCCTGGATTTTGTCGGGGCTCCTCAGCATTACCCCAACAGGAGAAATCCATCTGTTTGCCCCTAGACATTTATACTAATGAGAAATTTATACTATTAATGAAAACTTAAAATGAAACAATATGACTGAGGAAAGTTATAAGAATATGGAATTTTGGGGGTGGGAACAACAGCACAGAGGGTAAGGTGTTTTGGTTGCATGCGGCTGTCCGGGGTTCGATACTCTGGCATGCCATATGGTCCCCAAGCACTTCCAGGAGTAACCCCTGAGCATCGCCAGGTGTGACCCAAAAAGAAAAAAAAAAGAAACAAACCACCATATATTTATAGAAAGTTGATTTCTTGGGGGGCCGGAGCGATAGCCCAGTGGGTAGGGCGTTTGCCTTGCACGCGCCAGCCCATGCCGGCCTGGGTTCAATCCCGGCATCCCATATGGTCCCCCCGAGCACCGCCAGGAGTAATTTCTGAGTGCAGAGCCAGGAGAAACCCCTGAGCATCGCCGGTGTGACCCCCAAAAAAAAAAAAAAAGAAAAATAGAAAGTTGATTTCTTGTTTTAGAGGTGAGTCATTAGATGAAGGACAACCATGCGAGCAAGCTGGCTTCCCAAAAAGGATTCAGCACAATCGACCATATCCACATGGTAACCAAGCTCATTGAGGTTTTCAAGGAGTTCAAGATACCGTTCTGTCTCATGTTCATTGATTTAAAGAAAGCCTTTGATTCTGTTGAGACAGAAGTGGTTATCGGAGCCCTAGCCAAACAGGGTGTTCAAACCCAATACATCAAGATCCTTTGTGAACTCTATTAATTACGGATTCACCACCAGGATCTCACCATTCTACAAGGAAGTGATCATTGATGTCAAAAGAGGGGTTCGACACGGTGATACCATTTCACCAACTCTTCAGCACCACCCTCGAGATCATCATGCAACAATTAGAATGGGAAGGAATGGGAGTGAAGATAGATGGTTGGCAACTACACCACCTCTGCTTCGCTGATGACATCGTTCTAATAACACCAAACATTAGCCAAATGGCACAAATGCTGGCTGACTTTGACCAAGAATGTGGAAAGATAGGTCTACAGCTGAATCTCAACAAAACTATGTTCATGAAAAATGAACTAGTTCCAGAGGCCCCATTCACTCTCAATGGAACAAACATCTCTGAATGTAGCAGTTATGTGTACCTAGGTCGAGAAGTTAACATGATGAATAACCTAAAACTTGAGCTGCACAGGAGGAACAGAGTGGCATGGAATGCCTTCAAAAGCATCGAAGAAATAGCGAAAAAGACAAAGAACCTCCGGCTCCAGGCACATCTCTTCAACTCCACTGTTCTCCTGCATTAACATATGCCTCAGAGACCTGGGCCCTACGAAAGCAGGATGAGAACGCTATTCTGGTCTCCCGAAGAGGAATCGAAAGAGCTATGCTTGGAATATCACGGCTCACTCAAGTGAGAGAAGGAATCCGGAGTTCTGACCTCCATCGCTGTTCCAGAGTCAGGGACGCTGTCTCGCTTTGGCAAGGCATCGAAAACCAGATGGGCTGGACATGTAATGCGATTTGGAGATGACCGCTGGACTAAAGCCGTTACCGACTGGATGCCACGGACGTCAAAAGATCATGTGGCCGCCCACCTACAAGATGGTCAGACTTCTTCGTCAAGACCATGAACGAACAGTTTGAGGTGCTTCATATTCCTCAAACAACCAGATGCCATTGGGCTACACTGGCACGTGATAGGTCCAATGGAAATGTTACTGGCGCCCGCTCAAGGAAATCGATGAACAACAGGATGTCTAGTGATCTACTGATCTAGAGGTGAGTACATTAGAACCCAGTGATTTTTTATTCATATGGAAAAATGTATGCCACTAGTTTTATTTATTTTGATTTTTTGGGTCACACCCGGCCATGCTCAGGGGTTACTCCTAGCCCTGTACTCAGGAATTACTCCTGGCAGTGCTGGGGGGACCATATGGGATGCCAGAAAGGGAACCTGGGTGGGCATTAGCAAGGAAAATGCACTATCTCTCTGGTTCCAGGAATAACTGCTGAGCATCACTAGGTATGTCTCAAAAACAAACAACAACCAAAAAATTTTCCTAGTTAAAAGTCATTTATTTTATGATTTCTATTAAAAGCACTAAAAATTAATAAGTGAAAAGGACAAGTATTGTCATGTGAAAAAATCATATAGAAATTTTATTGTAGAACATTAAAAATGTTTATTATGGTATGGTTTATTTTTACTGGGGTGGGTGCCAGTAACAATAATGGTATGGTATTAGAAGTATTTATTACTATGCATAGACATAGGTGTCGTGGTTATGTTAATGCTGGCATTTACAGGTTTCATGTAGGGAGTTACTGAGTCTCCGCCAGCAGCATCCAAGACCCTCCCCAACAATGTTTGTTTGATACTTGCAGAGATGCTACCCCAGGCCCACCATCAGGGCATAGGGAACACTACACCACTACCCAAAAGGTCCCTCCACTTCCAGCCCCCTTAGCATCCTCAGATCAGTTATATTATGGCATCCCAAAGTAATTTCCACTGAGCACTGTCTAATCCCTTTCTATTTTTTGTGTTGGCTATTTTTTGGGGGAGGGGTTCTTACCCAGCAGTGATCAGGGGTTACTCCTGTCCTGGCTCTCACTCAGGAATTATTCCTGATGGTGCTCAGGGATGCAGCGGTATTGAACTCAGGTGAGCAATGTGCAGGGCAAATGCTACCCATGGTACTATTGCTCCTCGATCCTTTTTCTTATAGAATTGTTGTTGTTGTTGTTTTACTATCCAGAAAACTGTCTACTAAAAAGTGACAGTGGAAACTTTTCATGTAAGTTATTTTAAGATACCTTACTGAAACTTGCTTTTTTGCTTTGGGGCCAGTGATTTTCAGTGATAACTCCTGATCGTGCTCAGGGAACCATATGTGGCTTTGGAAATTTGAACCAGGGTTGGCCTTAACTCCTGAACTCTCTTGCTGAAAAACTTTGTCTTTGAGTTTGTATAAAAATATTTCAAAGTTCCACACAGTATGTGTTATGAATTACTCAAAGTCACTGTACTATATTAGCATATGCGATTATTTTCATAATGTGCTTTATAGTGTGACAAAGTAGTTCTTTAGAGAATAAAACAATGCTTACAGAAAATTCTTTGCTATCTTGGTTGTAATTCAATTACACTGATATAGGGCCAGAGAGATAGTATTTGTCTTGCATGTGGCCAACCCTGGTTCAAATCCCCAGCATAGCATATGGCTTTCCTAGCACCAGCAGTCATCCCTGAGCACAGAGCTCAGAGTAAGCCCTGATTATAGCTGGATTCAGCACCCTAATGTAAACAAAAACTACTCTGACATAAAACAGAGAGAGGCAAAGATAAGGACGCTACCAGAGCTGCCAGACGAGATGAAGGGCAATGTCACTGGGGAAAGGGAGAAGGGAGTTCTCTCGGGACTAAGTAGCAGATCAAGTTCATTTAATAAATGTTGAGGCTCTCAACAGCAGCAAGGAGATTGCTGAGGAACTTCTACATGCTAAGGAAAGGGAAAATGTAAGCTGAGTTCAGTTTTGAGTGCACTGAGTTTGAGGTGCCTTAGAAACACCAAAGGGCAGGAAACAGTAGTCCAGTAAGCTGGTAAGAAGCAGTATTTTGTAAAGAAGGAGGGAAAGCAATGGAATATTTCCTTTAAAATGCAAAAGGGGGTGGAGTGATAGCACAGCCGGTAGGGAATTTGCCTTAAACGCTGCCAACCGGGGTTCAATCCCCGGCATCCCATATAGTACCCAGGAGCACAGCCAGGAGTAAAACCTGAGCGAAGAGCCAGGAGTAAGCGCTGCCGGTGTGACCCAAAAAGCAAGTAAGTAGGTAGGTAGGTAGGTGGGTGGGTGGGTGGGTGGGAGGGTAGGTGGGTGGATGGATGGACGGACGGACGGACGGACGGACGGACAGACAGACAGACAGACAGACAGACAGATAGATAGACTGCGAAAGGGGCTCTGGACCGGCTCAGTGGTAGAAACTACAGGCCAGGAGTTTCTTATGAGGTCCACTTAATCCACTGTGACTCTAGGGTAGCACCATATTTTTTAGCTTCCCCAATTAATTTTTTGTGTATTAGATTTATATTTATTTATCAAAAGTGCACACCAAAACAAAGATTATTAAAAGTTGATCAAAATATTGACAACTAAGTCCTAGTGAAAGAGGAAGCCTCAGTTTCCCCTTGCCAACCTGAGAGAAGCCCACAGTTTCCCCTAGCCAGCAGATCCATTTCTCCCCACTGACATACCCCACTCATCCTAAGGCCCTATCTTTAACATTCCTAGTTTCCCCAGGACCATACAATTCTGTCCAGAACTAGGAGTCACAAGACTAAGATAATCGTAAATAACTAAGGCAGATAGCTGGAAAGACCCAAACCAGCCAGACCACCCTGAAGATTTCCGGCATTCTCTGTAATACTTGGTTGATAATAATGCAGAAGGCCTTTAAAAGATCCTACACAAGACTCCTTTACTTTAACTTAATTCTATACTAAGTTTCTCCCTGCTAGGGAGTACCTTTCCTTTCTCTTCTACTTTCCAATAAACTTTTCTACTTTCTAATTCTGAGTCTGAGAGTATCTTTATTATTCAATATTTTCATTTTTGAAAATATTGAAGAACCTGGGAGTTGCGGTTGAACACAGAGACCAGCTGCCGCCACTTCTGCCTCGCCTGCATCACTAGCAACCTGGCTAAAAAAATAAAAACCAGCTACATCTAATTAACTTTAGTTGCTTCAAGTTCCCAAGGAAAATGCAATAATTCCAACACCATTAAAGTAATTAGGAGAACCTTTCAAACAATAGGGGAAATACAAACTGTGGGGTGCCAAACACCACAAAGGACACCCCAAGGGACACAATGCAGGAGTTGTTCCACACTCCCAGGACACTTTAAATTGCAGCTCCAATTTCACTTAACATAGGACATTATGCAGTATATGCAACTCAGAATTGAGGTTGATAAAAGATCACTTGATCACTTGAATCCCGTTATTCATCGATTTGCTCGAGCAGGTGCCAGTAGCATTTCCACTGGACCCTATCACATGCCAATGTAGCCCAATGGCATCTGGTTGATTCAGGAATATGAAGAACCTCAAACCGTTCCTTCAGGGTCTTGACAAGGAAGTCTGACCATCTTGTAGATGGGTGGCCACGTGATCTTTTGACATCCCGTGGGATCCAGTCAGTAACAGCTCTAGTCCAGCGGTTGTCTCCAAATCGCATTACATGTCCAGCCCATCTGATTTTCGATGCCTTGCCAAACGAGACAGCATCCCTGATTCTGGAATAGCGACGGAGGTCAGATCTCCGGATTCCTTCTTTCACTTGAGTGAGGTGTGATATTCCAAGCATAGCTCTTTCGATTCCTCTCTGGGAGACCTGAGTAGCATTCTCATCCTGCTTTTGTAGGGCCCAGGTCTCTGAGGCGATTGTTAATGCAGGGAAAACAATGGAGTCAAATAGATGTGCCCGGAGCCAGAGGTTCTTTGTCCTTTTTAGCTATTTCTTTGATGCCTTTGAAGGCATTCCATGCCGCTCTCTTCCTCCTAGCGCAGCTCAGGTTTTAGGTTGTTCATCATTTTGACTTCTCGACCTAGGTACACATAACTGCTGCATTCAGAGATGTTTGTTTCACTGAGAGTGAATGGGGCCTCTGGAACTAGTTCATTTTTCATAAACATAGTTTTCTTTAGATTCAGCTGTAGACCTATCTTTCCACATTCTCGGTCAAAGTCAGCCAGCATTTGTGCCACTTGGCTAATGTTTGTTGTTATTAGAACGATGTCATCAGTGAAGCGGAGGTGGTGTAGTTGCCGACCATCTATCTTCACTCCCATTCCTTCCCATTCTAATTGTTGCATGATGTTCTCGAGGGTGGCGCTGAAGAGTTTTGGTGAAATGGTATCACCCTGCCGAACCCCTCTTTTGACATCAATGATCACTTCCTTGTAGAATCGTGAGATCCTGGTGGTGAATCCGTAATACAGCTCACTAAGGATCTTGATGTATTGGGTTTGAATGCCCTGTTTGGCTAGGGCTTCGATGACAGCTTCAGTCTCCACAGAATCAAAGACTTTCTTTAAATCAATGAACGTGAGACAGAGCGGCATCTTGTACTTCTTACAAACCTCAATGAGCTTGGTTACCATGTGGATATGGTCGATTGTGCCGAATAAAAGAAGGAACTATATTTTACCTGATTCTTTATGCTTTAATGTTCTGAACCCTGGGGAAGAGGGTGGTTAAAAAAATGGTTAGTGGGGGCCGGAGCAATAGCACAGTGGGTAGGACGCTTTGCCTTACACGCGCCTACCCAAGTTTGATCCCTGGCATCCCATACGGTCCCCTGAGTAGTTTCTGAGCGAAGAGCCAGGAGTAACCCCCTGAGCATCGCCGGTTGTGACCCAAAAAAAAAAAAAATGGTTAGTGATGAAAAATGCAGAAGTGGTAAGCTAAAATAGCAGAAGCAGGAAAGGTAGGAAGAAGAAAGGAAAAGAAAAGGGAAAGAAAGAAAGAAAAAGAAAGAAAGAAAGAAAGAAAGAAAGAAAGAAAGAAAGAAAGAAAGAAAGAAAGAAAGAAAGAAAGAAAGAAAGAAAGAAAGAAAGAAAGAAAGAAAGAAAGAAAGAAAGAAAGAAAGAAAGAAAAGAAAGAAAGAAAGAAAGAAAGAAAGAAAGAAAGATTTTTTTTCCTATCTCCTAGGCTTCAGGATGGATCAAACCATGGATGAAAGCATTTACAACTAGAAGCTCAACACAAATTCAGATCTATATTCTTGAAAGCTGACTGCTCACAGGGAAGAGGAGTAAAACACTTAAAAACTGAATGCAGCCTATCTCGTGAGCGGTTGGTGGCCAGCCCCTCCACAGAGAATGTATAAGGAATCTACCTCATCAACAAGAGGTAACACAAACTCATCTCCATCTGGGATCTCTAATTGAAATTAATCTGGAATATTATCACTATGGTTACTTTGGGAGAAGCAATTTGTAGGAAAATTTGCTCACATTTCCCTCACTTTATCAGTTGATTTTCCTAACCTGTAGGAAAATCACACCCAGCGGTGCTTACTTGTAACTCTGCATTCAGGGATCACTGCTGATGGGCACTGGGGACCTTATGGGATAGAATAAGGAGATAGAATCTGGCTTGGCCACAGCCCTGCCCACTGCAGTATCTCTCCGGTGCCCGTAATTCCACTTCACTGGTGAAAAGTCCTGTCCTAACTGGTGACAGAATTTGTCCAGACTCATATCCTTCTAACTTCCAAATACTTGTTTCTTATACCGCAGTGAGACAGCAATGCCGCTTTTGCAAACGAGGGGAATCGAGGAAACCGTATCTGAATCTTCACTCTCAGCAAGCACGGGGCAGACGATCCCGATTTGGAAGTCCTACGAGAACATGAGCACCTAGATCAGATCCGAAGATCAGATCTGAAGTTCCAGGCTCACTGCTCTCTCCGGTCCTGAGCCGCCTGGGAGGGCAAGCAGCAAGAAGGTTCTAGAGCACACCTCCGATGGCGAGAGGTCTCCAGCCACAGCGCGCCCCCTTAGGCGGAGCGCGCGACCACAACAAAAGATGGCGGCAACGGCTTTCAGACGGCAAAGAGGCTTCCGCCCGTCCGCCAATAAACGCCTCCGGCCACACCAGTTCCGGCTAGTACGATCTACGTCACTTCTGGGCGTGGCACCGCGGCGTGTAGCTGAAACCCTGGAAACGCCGGTAGAGCCCGTGGGTGCCGAGGTCTGGGAGTGTCCGCCCGGGGAGCATGTGCGGCTAGTGGCATGGACGGGGACGACAGCAAGGCCGCGGCTGTTGCCGCAGTAGTGACTGAGCCTCGCTTCGCCCAGAGATACAGGGACCTATCTGGGGCAGCAGCAACTCTTGGACACGCAGCACCGCGTGCGGAAGATGCCGGACGGCAACCGTGGCGCTGCCGGTTCTGGGGAAGAACCTCACGGAGCTGCACCTGCAGCAGCTGAGGGAAAACGTGGCTCCGGGCAGCACCTGTGTGCTCGCTCAGCTACAGAATCCGCTGCCTTCAAAGGCGGCCGGGCTTGTTCACCCGCCCAGAGGCTGTGCCTCGAGGTGAGTCGCTGGGCGGAGCGCCGCGGAGTGGCCTGGTCCGCTGAGCTGCAGGCTGATCTGCCGCGGTCTTGGCAAAGGCATGGTAACCTCCTGTTGCTGAGTGAGGACTGTTTCCAAGCCGAGGAGTGGGAAGGTCTGAAGCCGGAACTCTGGGAGACCGTGGCCTCAGCGCTGGGCGTGCAGCGTTTGGCCAAAAGAGGGCGGGTGGCCCCGGATGGCACCTCCGACGCCCGCGGTGACGCTGCTGCAGGGGCGACCACGGCTGGGTGGAGCACGTGGACAATGGGATCCGATACACGTTTGACGTGACCCAGTGCATGTTCTCCTTCGGGAACATCACGGAGAAGCTCCGAGTGGCATCGCTGCCCTGTATTGGCCAAGTGCTGGTGGATCTTTATGCCGGGATTGGTTATTTTACGTTGCCCTTCCTGGTGCATGCGGGGCCGCCTTCGTCCACGCCTGTGAGTGGAACCCCCATGCCGTGGCTGCGCTGAGAAATAATCTGAGCTCAATGGGGTAGCGGATCGGTGCCAGATTCACTTTGGGGATAATCGGAACTTGAAACTCGCGGACGTTGCTGACCGGTAATCCTGGGACTGATCCCCAGCTCTGAAGAAGGCTGGCCCGTTGCCTGCCAAGTGCTGAGACAGGGACTTCGGGGCATTTTGCATATCCACCAAAATGTGGAATCTTTCCCAGGGAAAACTCCCCAGACTCCTAGAAAAGATGAAGTGGAAGAGGTGGAGCATTGGCTCCGTCTCAGGAAATCATCAACCGGTCGGAAAACGGAGCTAGCAGGGACTCGAGAAAATCCCATCAGCAGCTCCCAAGCCAGAGTGGCAGAAGTGGGCGCACGCAGCAGAAACTCGCATTGCTGGTCTTCTCCAGCAGCTGCATGGGAAAGCCTGGAGGACCCGGGTCCTGCACATTCAGCCCGTGAAATCCTATGCCCCCACGTAGATCACATAGTCTTGGATCTGGAGTGCCGCCCCTGCCCTCTCGTTGGCTGATGGTGGTGGATCCGGAGACACGGATCTGCATTCTGCGTGATCTTGGTGCCTCGCCTCAGCCAGTTTCTCACACCTCTAATCTCAAGCTTGTCTTAGTATTTTGCCGCCCCAATAACAAGCTTTAGTTCAACGCAAACTACTGCATGTCTCCCTTCGAATGCACACACCAAGGATGAGCTGTGTGTCTGGGGGAAGGATGGCTTGTTGAAGTGATGCCCACATGTGCAATCAAGAATTCTGACCCCAGTTCTGACTTTGGGTACAGGATTTCAGTATTTTTTCCTTAGCTTCCTCTCATATGCAAAATGAGGGCTTCTTGGGGCTGGAGAGAGTAGAGTGGGTAGGGCACTTGCCCTGCATGCAGCAACCCAGGTTTGACCCCCTGCATCTCGTATGGTTTCCTGAGCATCATTGGGTGTGGCCCAAATAAGGATTTCTTTGAATTGTCTCATATGGGGCATTGGCCACTTTAGAGCAAAACAGTCATTTTCAGACTCAATTCTCTCCAGCTTCAGTGTGGAAAATCAGACCGAGAAGGACCAGGATGGGGAGATTGTGCAGGCTTCTGAGATGTCCAAACACGAGATGATGGTTAGACTGTGGGAGACAGGTGGGTTTAAGAAAACTGATGGGACTAAGAATTGGAGTTTAAGGCATTATTCAGTGGTACTCTCATTAAGAATAAATTTGGGCAGGAAGGCAATAAAAATTACATCAACTCCCCTTCAATGTTTTTTTTTTTTTTGCCTTTTTGGTGGGGTCACACCCGGCAATGCTCAGGGTTTCTCCCTGGCTCTGCACTCAGGAATCACTCCTGGCGGTGCTCGGGACCATATGGGATGCCGGGATCGAACCCGGCCGGCATGGGCCGCCGCGCGGCAAGGCAAAAGCCCTACTCACTGGGCTATCGCCCAGCCCCCTTCAATGTTTTTGAGTTGGGAAATGTCACTCAGTTTTTTTTGATACAAGTTAAGATGTTTGCTTGAAATGAGTGGGGAGCTACATTTCCAGTCTTCTGTTTCTGCAGTAACTGCCAATTGCTATTTTCAAAGTTTAAATTAAAACCTTTGATTTCTAGGGGCCAGAAAGATAGGGCACTTGCCTGGCACCCCATAAATGGTCCCTCAATCTCTAGGAGCCCTGAGCACTCCTGGGTGTGTTCCAGGACAAAACAAAACCCCGAGATTGCTATAGGCTTTCCCTTTCATTTTCCTGTCCTAGCTAGGAATAACAGGGCTAAAGGTCACTAACGGGACAGAGGCTGCAGTTGTCAAGCCTCACCTTAATTCATGGCTGGCTGCATCACCATTGTTTTCCACTGGAATAAAGTCATTCCACGTCATTTCACCTTTGTATGACTAATTGCCAGGATTTTTCAGAGCTTTGTTTTGGTAACTTTGAAGCTATCTAGGCCTTCATGCCAGATGAAGGAAATGTAGAAAGTCTTGCTGTATCGGAATTTTTATTGTATTTGGCATTTGGCTGCTTGTCCAGATGACGGGAATGTAGACCGTCTCGCTGTATCAGAATTTTTATTGTATCCAGCATTTGCCCTCTCTGGAAGTGGCAGTAAGGATAGAACTAGCGCTGTTTGTGGTTAAGTTCTACCAAATAAATGAGCCACAGGAAATTTGGAGCTCCTGGGAGACAAGGACTGTAGACAAGCTACAGTCCTTGTCTCCCAGGGAGCCCTCACTACGGCTGAAGTAACACAGTATGAGAAGAATTGGAATGCAGTGAGTGCCATGTGAGGGGAGCATCTGGAGTGTAGGGCTGGGAAGAAAAGTTCTGAAAACGAGTAAGGATATCTTTTAAGGCTTTTCAAAACCCAGGAAGACTGTGGTAAGTGGAGTCAGCGGAAGCAGGTGCAAACAAGGGGCTGGGGCAGAGGAAGCTGTGAGAGACAGTTGGCATTGCTGTTTAAGGGTTGCAGTCTTGGATAATACTGAGCCCGCAGGAAGTGTCCGCTGTCACGTCCACCACCGCAGGGCCTTGTTGCCACGCTCATCCCACAGAGTGGCCTTCCTGGGTTTGCCTTAGTCATTCCCCTTTTTCACAGGCTGTTTTTTTTCTCATGTGGGTCGCTGCCTATGGCTTTCTTCCAAATAAAGATATCAGGCCAAATGGGGCTTGAGACCATACTTGGGGGAAGGAGGAGAAATAATGAGGTAGATGGCTCAGAGAAGCACTTGAGTAGAGACTAATAGAGGTACCCTCCTGTCATAGACTTGGTGGGTGCACATGAGTTTATCCAGCCGGTTGCAACTATCAGGCTGTGAGTGTTCGGTGATGGAAGAAGGCTGCCATGGGCACTGACTTTAGAACTTAGCTTGCATTCATTCAACTTCTGCCTTTCCTTTTGGTGGGTTCTGAGGCAAATCTTGAAACTCAGGTTAACTCGCCTCATTTGTACATTAGAGTTAATTATACACACCCTGAAGGATGGCTTCAAATCTAAATGAATGAACACGTTAGTGACACCACAGCAATGGGTATATAGTATATAATCAGTATTTGTATCACGGTGAACTGCCATTGTCCAGTTTGATGGTAAGGAACTGCTATCACTTGGTTTTCCTATAGCAACATGGCTTTCTTTAAAGTCACAAATTGGGGCCAGAGTTGATAGTATATAGCAGGTAGAGAGCAACTGCCTCACACACAGCTGACCCTGCTCAATCCCCAGCACTTCATGTAGTCCCCTGAGCACCACCCAGGAAATGGCTGAGTTCAGAATCAGGAGTAACACCTGAGCATTGCCATGTATAGCCCCAAAATCAAATAAATAAAAGGTCACAAATTGGAATCAGAGCAATAGTGCAGTGAGTAGGGTACTTGCCTTGCAGGTGACTGACTAAGGTTTGATCCCTAGCATCCTATATGCTCCCTCGAGCCTACCAGGAGTTTTGATTCCTTGGGCATCGTTGGGTGTGGCCCCAAAAACAAAGTCCTGAATTAGGAAGTACTCTCCATTAGGCACTGCTAAGGATCAGTCAGGTATGTAGTAAAGCTGAGTCAGTCCCAGGGGGCTGCCCATACTGGAGACATGACATTATAGTACAGTAATCAGTATTGGCACAAGAAACAACTGCAAGCATTAGCATTAAATGGGATGGAACCATGGGTTGGGGAGGTGGGGGGGTAACTGGGAAGAGAAGGCGGCACTGTTGAGCAGGACTACATGTTAATGGAAGAAAATAGTCTGTCTCATGC
>JAJIBD010019743.1:0-10661 GCA_021461705.1 Cryptotis parvus | reverse complement strand
GCATGGGACCCTCAAGGTATGTGATTACGTTAGTCTCCTGTAATAGGAAAGTGATTGACAATGCTTGTTTTGCTCATGAATGAATGTATATTTTTACCCTTTGGAAATACTTTGTACAATGCTTACTCATTGATTTCCCCCTGCCTTTAAATATTTTATTCCCATACTTTGTTTCAATGGTTAATACTTGCTGTATTTTAATTTTATTATATATTTTTTAAGAAACAAAATCAGGGATGTACTTAATGGTAAATAAAATAAATAGAAACAAAGAGGCCCTATCTCACTTTGCTATTTGTATGTCAAGAAATTACTGTCTTTGGGACCGGGAGCAATAGCACAGTGGGTAGGGCCTTTGCCTTGCATGTAGCCAACCCAGGTTTGATCCTCGGCATCCCATATGGTCCCCGAGCACTGCCAGGAGTAACCCCTGAGCATCGCTGGGTGTGAAACAAAAAAAGCAAAAAAAAAAAAGAGAAAGAGAGAGAGAGAGAGAGAGAGAGAGAGAGAAATTCCTGTCTTTAGGGGTTGGAGAGAGAGAGTTCAGCAAGTCTGTCACTTGCCTTGTAAGCAGGTGATCCCGGTTTGATCCCCTGGCACCGCATATGGCCCTTGAAGCCTTGCCAGGAGTGATCTCTGAGCAGAGCCAGGAGTGAGCCCTTAGTATTGCTGGGTGTGGCGCTTTCCCCCTGCAAAGAAATTATTACCTTTAATTTTGAAAGATCGGAAACTCTGCAAGGCAAGCGTTCTAACGAGACATATCCCCAGCCTGGCATCTCATATCCTGAGACCATATTCTGAGTTGTATATATCAGTTTTGGAGGCATCCGTTTTACTCTCTCTCTCTCTGTGTAAGTAAATAAGTAATATTTTATCTGATATAGTTTTGTCAGTCACCATTTTCTGCTAAATCTCTGCCCAGACTTAAATAAATTCTTAAACATTTCATATATATATATTTTTTAAATTTTAGTTGAAAACCCTATGTTCTTAATAGACAATGTTGCTTATTTTTCAGACTAACTAGTCCATATACCTACGTAGAAGCCCATCTGTGCATTTTGTTCTCTAGGTAATCCTGGCTTATTCATCAGAACATTCTTTAATTTTCAGACAACAGATTGTTGACAGCAACGGATTCTATTCAGTTGTGGGCCCCCAGGAGGTGACATTCTGGAAGAGGAGGAAGAAATTGATAATAAAGTCCCTCCGGTTCTAAATGACTGGAAGTGCATCTGGCAGTGCAAGTTAGTGTCTGGTGCTGTTGTGTTCACTAACTACAATGCTTGCTAAAATACAAGGATCCAAAGGACCGTCCTTGTTTGATGGTGCCATTGCGTTGGAAAGCCTTTCTAAAAAGTGGAAACCTTAATCCGCTATCACATCATATTTCTGTCTATGCTGCCATTGATCATTAAAAAAATAAAAGCTGAGGGGTCGGAGTGATAGCACAATGGGAAGAGCATTTGCCTTACATGTGGCTGACCTGGGTTTGATTTCTGGTATCTCATCTGGTCCCCCAACTACCACTGGGAGTAATTCCTGAGTGCAGAGCCAGGAGTAACCCCTAATCATTGTTGGATGTGACCCAAAAAGAAAGAAAGAAAGAAAGGAAGAAATGCTTCATAGTAATAATGTGAGGACTTGGGTGGCCAATCCTGATGCATGGGGATTTCTCATTAAGAGCTAAGATGTGTATGTGTCAGGGAAGGGAGGGAGGGGCGAAAGTTTCCTGTCACTCTAGTGTACCATTACTGAAGGCCCAGTTAGCTGGGAGCATGGTGAGCTCAGTTTTTAACATGCTGTATTTAGGATGTTGAGGTCGATGTGTTTGAGGGTTGAAATAGAAACTATGCATCTTAATTTACATGCTTTGGATCTCCAGAGTGAACTTTGGTTTAGTTTTAATTAATTTATGTTTTAGGAAATGAATTTTATTTTTGGAGAGGCAAGAGCACTTGTTTCCTTAACATGAAAATCTTGCTTTGACTATATTTACAGTTTTCCGGATTGAAATATGCTGCCCAACTTCTTTTTGTTTGTTTTTTTTAGAACCTCAGTATCTGTACAGTTGATGGAATGGTCCCCTGACGGTGAATATTTTGCTACAGCTGGAAAGGTAAAGAACAAATAAAACAGACACACAAATGAGCCAATTTAAAATGCTCCTTATTCATATTTTCCGTTTTCTTTTCTGAGGTGGGTGGGTGGGTCCACACCTGGCTTCCCTCAGGGCTTACTCCTTGCTCTGGACCCAGGGGTTACCCCTGGCAAATTGGGGACCCTATGGCATGTCAGGGCACAAACCTGGGTCAGCTGCGTGCAAGGCAAACTCCCTACCTGCTGGTATTATTGCTCCAGCCCCAGAATAAATATCTTTTCCACTTGTTGCTGCCTTTTTGTTTTTGGTTGATGCTTAGGAACTACTCCCAGTTCTGTGTTAGGGGGTTGCTCCTGGCAGTGCTCGGGGACCATATGGGATGCCGAGGAGACCATGTGGTGGCTGGACTGAACCAGGCCTCCTTCATCCATGCCTTGCATGTTCTCAGTTTGTTGAGCTATCTTTGACTCTTTATTATTTTATTATTTTTTTTGCTTTTTGGGTCACACCCAGCGATGCTCAGGGGGTTACTCCTGGCTCTGCACTCAGGAATCACTCCCTTGCACTGCGTGGGGGACCATATGGGATGCCAGGGATCGAACCTGGGTCGGCAGCATGCAAGGCAAACACCCTATCCCTCTGGACTACCGCTCTGGCCTCTCTCTGACCCTTTAAATACATTTATTTATGATTTACGATCAATAAATGTATTATTTGTATACTTTTATATATATGTATATATGGTATGTAGGTGTGTGTGTGTGTGTATACACACACACACACACACAAATGCTCAGGGTTGCATAAAAATTTCTTGGGTGAGCGGGAGTAGTTCCTGAATATTGCTGGGTATGGACCTCCTCCCCCAAATCAATAAGGTCTTGAGTAAAAAGGGGTCACAAGTGGTGGAAGTTTAATAAACCTTGCTTTAGGTCATGCCCCAGTCCCCTCTACCTGTGTTCGGACCCTGTTTCACTGCAGAAGTGTTCCACATTTACATCATCTTTTGTTTTTTTTTTTTTTTGCATAAAAGAAAGGGGTGTGTGCTTTGTGACCATCGTGTGAGACCCTTTCCAAATAAAATTGTCCCTGCATTAAGGCATGATTAAGCAGTGGATTAGGTAGTGAATAATATTTGGGTATGTTGGTAAGTTGTTGGCGGGATTGAGATGGTATGAGGTGCTTTTATCAGAGAGATTACTTCAGAGTGCAGTTACATTGTTTTGCTATTTGCCCAGTGTTCAGTTTCCTGAGTCACACCCCCAGACTTGTGACAGGCTGGATCTTTCTCGAAGCATGAGCCCAGCAGAGGCAGTGGTCAGTGCGTGCTCCTCCTCGCTCCCCGTTTCTGAAGGCGCCCTGAGTCTGATATAGCAGAGCCCTCACTCACTGTGAGGTATTCTTGTGCTGACTTCAGAAGATGCCCTGTGCTTATCTCCTCTGTTGGGTTTCCCAGCTCTCTGCATGGTGGATGTCCCTCTGGTTTTGATGACAGGCCCATCAGTAGGTCCTGGTCAGCAGAGGCTCAGGGAGCTAGGGGTGGGGAAAGCATCTTGAAGGCCTTGCAAATCTGAACAGCGGTTTCTCCTGATGCTTGTTTTGCTTGTCACAGAAATAGGATGAGAATGATTTCCCCTCAGAATTCACCAGGTGGAAGTCATCCAGTGTTGCTGTTTGAGAAATACGTGAGTCTTGTATGTCTTCTTCTTGTACACCTTCACGCTCCTCATTGCCATCTCTGTCAGTTTGAAGACTCTTCCCTGTCGGAGCTTGAGCCTGACAAGTGCTTGGTCTTGAATCCAGTCCCGGTGACCTCTAATACCACTGAGTTTGGGCCCTATTAAATTTTTTTTTAATTAAAGAGCTTTCTCCTTATCTCATTTCTGGTGCTATGAAGATTTGTGGTGTGCCTGTGGAATGGGTCAGTCCTCTCTCCTTTTCCAGCATTTGTCTCCCTTAAAAAAAAGTATTTAAAATTTTTTGGTGGCCATGCTTGGGGGTTACTTCTGGTCCTGCACTCAGGAGTCACTCCTGGCAGTGCTCAGGGGACAGTGTGGGATGCCAGGGATCAAACTCTGGTTGGCCAAGTGCAAAAGCTAGCGCCTGACCTATAGTGATCTTTCTGGCTCCCCACATTTATCTCTAAGGAATAAAGATACTTGTGTGCAGGCAGTGATTTGGGTGTACTGCCTGGAAACTCATGTTTCGTTTCTTTTTTTATTTTTTCTTTCTTTTTGGGTGTCAGCTGGCGATGCTCAGGGCTTGCGCCTGGCTCTGCACTCAGAAATCACTCCTGGAGGTGCTCAGGGGACCATATGGGATCCTGGGTTAGCCACGTGCAAGGCAAACTCCCTACCCGTGGGACTATTGCTTTGGTCTCCCATGTTCTTCATTTCAGGGGAATAATTTATTGAAAGCAATTATTTTTACTATTTTATTTTATTTTATTTTATTTTTTTTTGCTTTTTTGGGTCACACCCGGCAATGCTCAGGGGTTACTCCTGGCTCTGCACTCAGGAATTACTCCTGGCGGTGCTCGGGGACCATATGGGATGACGGGATCGAACCCGGGCCAGCATATGCCGGCGCGTGCAAGGCAACGCCCTACCCGCTGGGCTATCGCTCCGCCCCTATTTTTACTTATTTTAATTTTGGCACTTTGACTTATAGCACTGTTAGCCATAAGGTTTCAGCAGGGTTCCAACACCCCCACTCTTCCTTCCCACCCCTCAGCCTACACCCACTCCCCCGTCCCGCTTCCCCAGAAACTGCTTCATGCTATTTCTCTCTCCTCTCTCCATTTTTCCTTTCCTTCCCACACCTGGTAATGCTCAGGGAATACTCCTGGCTCTGAAGTTCTTGGGGGTGACCTGGGTTGACCTGGTACCACGTGAAAGACTAGTGCCTTAACCACTGTGTTATCTCTTCTAGCCTTAATTATGTTTTCTTATTTTCATGCTTGCCTCTCCTTTTCCCCTTTACACAGCCAGAATCTTGAATTTTATGTTTTATTTCATTGTTTTGTTCAGTTTCACACTTAGAAATTCCCAAACAGTATATCAAATTATAATATAATATTTAACTTTGCATAGTTTTGTGTTAATAAAAGTTGTACTCTATAGCTATTAAAGTATAGCTTCACAATAAAAAATTTGTGATAATCATGTCTACTTTTTTTCTTTATTGTTGTTGTTTTGGGACCATACCTGGCTGTGCTCAGGTCTTACTCCTGGCTCTGCACTCAGGTGTCAGTACTGGTGGGCTCAGGGACCATCTGGGGAATCAAACCCGGGTTGGAGACCTTCAAGGCAAATAAGTGCCTTACCCTTGTGTTATCTCCCTGCCCTCCCACCCTCCCGGTACAGCCATTTAAATTAATATGTTCAGTAGCAATTTACATTTTTCAATTATGTTTATGGTTGGGAATGTAGCTAAGCAGGTAGAGCATTTTCCGTGCATGTAGGGGTTCTGGATGGATCCCCAGCACAACAACAACAAAAGAAAAATAACACATGAAGGGGCTAGAGCGATAGCACAGAGGGTAGGGTGTTTGCCTTGTATGCAGCCGACCCGGGTTCGATCCTTTGGTATCCCATATGGTTCTCCGCGCACTGCCAGGAGTAATTTCTGAGTGAAGAGCCAGGAGTAATCCCTGAGCATTGCCGGGTGTGACCAAAAAACCAAAACAAAAAAATCACACATGAAGGACTGAAGAGGTAGCTCAAAAAGTAGAGCATATGCTTAGCATGTATGAGGCCCTGAGCCTGATTCCCAGCATCATATAGCACCTCTGGTTGTGGCTCCAGGCCCCTGAGCATTTCTGGGTGAGTCCCCTATAAATTTAAAAGAGAAATAGAAATTTCAAGTTAGGGGCTGGGGTGGAGCTCAGTGGTGGAGTACCTGCTTTGTATGAGACTGGCTTAATCCATGACATCCCTCCCCTGCTCTCCAAATCATGAGTCAAAGTTGAATTGTATTTAATTATTAGATATGGGATTAAGATTTTTCCTGTATTGCTGTACGAGGCGAGGACATGTTTCCCAGAACAGTGGGAGTCACCTGAGGCTCTTTGAGTTCCTCTGGAGTTGTAGAACACTCCACTCTCCTGTGGCTGTTTAACGGCTTGGCTCAGAGGCAGTTACTGAACGGTCACTGAGTTCCTGGACAGGAAGATAGCAGTTTGTGTGCAGATTAGGAGTGGGGCTCAGGAACAGTCGCACAGTGGTGAAGACTGGAAAATATTCTGAATCATGTGCAGCAACTTCCGTATAATCCAAGCAACCTGTCCTTTCTGGCCAAGTCACATGTACGAGTCACATGTTACTGCTGCTAATAACTGCTTTGCTTAATTTGTCTACATTCATTCATAACTGAAAGTCTGCATTTCCTCCCTGCCTTCTTTAAAAAGTTTTGGATTACACCAGTGGTGCTCAGAGTTTACTTCTGGCTCTGTGCTCAGGGATTCATTGTCCTGCCTGTGCAGGGGTCCATATACAGTGCCAGGGACCAAGCGGGCCAGCGGTGTGCAACGCAAGCCCCCCTACCTCCTGTACTGTTGTATTGCTCCAGCCCTGAATCCCCTTCATTTTCGCAGTTAGGAAATTATTTTCCCCCCAACCTCACTTTACCTCCCCACCCGAAGTCTTGGGCAACTTTGGGTCTGTTTTCTAACAAACCTTGAGCTGAGGGCTTACATAAAATAATGAAGATGGGGGCGGACCATTAGCACAGGGGGCAGGGCATTTGCCTTCCATGCAGCTAACCTGGGTTTGATCTCTGGCATCCCATATGGTCCCCTGAGCACCACCAGGAGTGATTCCTGAGTGCAGAGCCAGGAGTAACCCCTGAGCATTGCTGAGTATGATTCAAAAGAAAAAAAAAATTATGAATATGGAGAGTGATGTCAGAGAAGCTGGAATCAGGCTGGGGGAAGTCAAGGCACTTGATAAACATTGTAGTGTAGGTGATTAACGAGCTTGGGGGTAACTGGAAGTCACACTGTCATTCTCATCACATCTATTCACAAACACTTGTCTTTGGCTGAGGAGCTGGTCAAGGTAGGGCCTGAGTCCTTGGCCCACACCATTTCTCCTGGGTGGACATGGACACTGTCCACTGGATCTACCCACCGAAGAGTGGGTACATTGATGCATCAAAAATACCATCTGCTTGTGCTTCTGTTATTTGGGCCTCGTAAGTAGTGCGGAGGGAGATAAGGGGGTGGTTTTAAACCCTAGAGCCTGGTGGTGGGTGGTGCTGCTCCGAGCCTGGAGGGTCAGGAGCTCATTGGGGCCACCCTCAGTGCTGCTCAGAGGCCTCCGATGTTGGGTGCATCATGCAGTGCCGGGTTCGAGCTTGGGTCCAGGTGCTTTGCACGCACCCCTGACTGCTGAGCGTCCCCCTACCCCCCGGCCCCTCAGAAGTATCTTTTATGCCTTGAGACTCTCTCCTTAGGTCCTTGGATGAAAGGATCTCAGGTGAAGGGAGAAGTGTTACATAAAATCTTTACCTTTGGGCGATAGTACAGAGGGTAGGGTGTTTGTCTTGCACACCGCCAACCTGGGTTCAACTCCCGACATCCCATATGGTTCCCCAGAACACCAGGAATACTTTCTGAGTACAGAGCCAGGAGAAACCCCTGAGCATTGGAAGGTTTAACTCAAAAAGAAAAAAAAAAAGAAAGCTTGGCTTTTTATTTCTTATCTGCCACATTTAAGGTTGAATTCTAGGTGGAATAGTTTTTACCTGTGGTTTGAGGATGAGATCAAGTTTCTTTATCCAGTGCATGTGCCTGATTTTCTAGCAGTATTGATTGAGATGCCTTTCCCCCTGTTGTTCTGTATCATTACTTTTTTGTTTTTGAGCCACACCTGGCGATACTCAGGATTACTCCTGGTGGTGCGTGGGGGACTATATGGGATGCTGGGGTTCAGACCTAGGTTGTGTTCATGTAGGCAAGTGCCCTGTCTGCTTTGCTATCTCCAGTCCCTCTTAAATATTTGCTAGTGAAGTGATTAGAATCGAAAGTTTTCTTTGGGGAACTTTTTTTTTCACTCAGAGATCCTTTCATGTATCCCTCAATCGAGAGTGCTTGTCTTGTTGCTTTTATTTGGGGTTTTCCATAGCAGTTTTTCTGACATTCACTGGTGCCTCTGTGCTGCCATCTTACCTTGTGTGAACTTGTTTCTGGGTAACTTCTGGAACAGGAGCTTCATGCCACTGTGTTCTGGTAGATTTGGCTATGAACATCTACTTGCCTTTAGATTTTGTTATGAGTCGTTTTTGTTTTTGACTTTCTGGCAATGCTCTGGGCTACTATTGTCTCAGTGCTTGGGGGTTGCTCCTGGAAGTGCTTAGGCAACCATATGCAGTGCCAGGAATTAAACCTGGGCGCCTGCATGCAGAAGCATGTACTCAGCTTATTTCTCATGTTGTGTGTCTATAGTCCAGTGGGTAGGCATTTGTTTTGCATTGCAGCTGATCCAGATTCAGTATCTGGCATTCCTTATGGTTCCCTGAGTACCCCAGGAGTGATTCCTGAGTGCTTGGGAGTAACCCCTGAGTATCACTAGGTGCGCACACACACACCCCTCTTCACCTCCCTTCTTCCCTCCCAAATGCTATCTCGCTGATCTGTTTTCTAGAAATTCCTTTTGTTTATTTAGGGGCCAGAGCTTACTCCTGGTGCTACACTCGGGAACATTTTTGTTGGGTATCAGAGGACCATATGGGGTGCCAGGAAGTAAACATGAGTTGACTGCATGCAAGGCAAGTTCCTTACCCTCAATACCTTCTCTCCAATCCCCATATTTTTTCTTTTTTTTTTTTTTTGGGGGGTCATACCCGCGATGCTCAGGGGTCACTCCTGGCTCTGTGCTCAGGAATTACTCCTGGTGATGCTCGGGGACCAAATGGGATGCCGGGGATCGAACCTGGGTCGGCCGCATGCAAGGCAAATGCCCTACCCGCTGTGCTATCGCTCTGACCCCTCCGCCATATTTTTCTAGGGGGTTTATTTTCCATAAGGAGTGACAGAGAAGGATTTTGACAAGGTTGTGCCATCTAGCTCTGTGCCTTCTTCATCCTGCATTTGTGAACGAGCTTTGTCAGCCTTTGTACCACTGTGGGTGTGGGTGCTTGATCTGTGCTTTCCTACAGAGCCAGTTCTGGAGTGTGTAGCAGAACTCACTTGTTCTTGCTTACTCAGAGGCACCTTTATTGCCGTTTTTTCTTAGTTTCCCCTTCTCGACTGACTCATCGCATTTTGCGAGTCATGAACTGCTTGTGGCCTCCCACTATGTGTGGCTGAAGCCCAACTGTTCTGGCATTTGGAGATGGCCTCCTGGGAGGTGCTGAAGGTTCAGTGCTGCCCTGAGGTTGGGACCAGCAATATGGGAGGGGTGCTATTAGAAGAACAGATCCTGGAGAGCTGGCCCCCTGCACTCCTATACCGAGACGAGCAAGGAGGGTGGCAATTTGCAAGTTAGTTAGAGAGCTCTCCCCACAGCCATCCATGCTACAGCCCTGAGCTCACATTTCCAGCTCCAGAATGAGGGAAAATGGATTTCCAAAGCATTCCTCATAGTTTTAACTCCCCCCTTTCAATTGAATTGGGCTCACTGGGGATTGCATGTTAGTGTGGGGTGCACTCACACTCCAGTCAAAGTGCCCGGGGGGGTCATGCTCTTCTAGTTGTGCTGCTAAAACACGTTTTGGTTGTGGTTGCTCACTGTCGTGCACCAGTGGTGTGTGCGGGGCTGTCCTCTTGGCCATAGTGCTTGTCTTTTGTTGCGGGGGCTTGCTGGGTGTGGGGCTGGGTGTGGGGATGCATTGCAGCTTTCACTCCCTGCTGGTGGTGGTGAGGCGGAAATAATTCATGGCTCTGGGGATCGCAGACTGCGTGACTGCCTGCCAGGCACAGGTTCCGTAGTTGCTGGGACATACTCAGCTCACAGGGCAGCACCAGGGATTGAACTTCGTGACCCTGTTTTTTAAGGCAGGTGCTTTAGACTTTGAGCCACCTCCCAGCTTCAAGGAAATACATTTCTCTAACTCATCGAGTCTCTCTGGCCTTTTGACACGCCACTCTAGGCTGACTGGCAAATCCAGCATAACCACGTCAAACATGCGATCATGTTGCCCACTCCAAAACAGAAAAGCCACAATACCCGGAGTCTTTCTCTCGACCTTCCCTCTCCCAGTGTTGGCCGCATTTCTCTGCCTGATTTACAGCACCTGGAGCATACGGTTGCTGCCTGGAGGTTTTCTCATTTCCTCCTGGAGCCGCACAGCAGCGAGTCCATGGCCAGTTCCTGTTACTGAGGCCTGTGGTTGGCTCTTACCTAACTCAGGGCCATGATGTAACGTAGCTACTTCTCAGTCCACTCTCAACCCTTTTTCCCAGTGTGCTTCAGGACATAGAACACTTTGGATTTTCTTTCAACTTTTTGCCTGCCCCTTTTGATTGGCTTATATCACCATTTCTCCCCTACTATGTTCTTTTAGTTGAGGTAATGCAGTTTATAGTAGTGTTTATGCTTTAGGTGTACAAGGCTGCTGC